>LGTU01000147.1:0-86311 GCA_001314425.1 Phytophthora pluvialis
GGGCGTCAGATCTAACGTGTTGTCCATCTTGCTGTAATCAAGCCAGTCGACGCGACCGAGAATTCGCTGTACGTTCCGGAGAGAGGCCTGCAGGACAAGCTGCTTTTTCAGCTGAGCGGCGCTGAGCCCGCCACCTGCAGCCGTGCGCACAATCCTGCGCAGCTCACGGTCCGACGTTCGTGGGGGTCGTCCAGTTCGCTTGCCAGCCTTGGCGTTAGTCGTGATGCGTTTGACGGTGTCCCCGGAGCGCCCGACCCGACGCGCAATCTCGCTGGTGGACAGCTGTGCCTCGTGGAGGCCCTTGATCCGGCCCCGCTCCTCCGCAGACACTCTTGGCTTGCTTGCCATGCAGTTAGCAACTTGCTGACTCGTGGTGGAGCAGTACTGTCACGAAGAACGCCGCCACAGTTCAATTTTGACAATCATTCTTGTATCTTGATTTTTGTATGGTCTGGCTACTGGCGATATTTTTGACGCGGTCGAAAATGCGATCGGTTGTATACCAGCCCTGGCAAGGGCGTCGAAGTCGCAGATGTTAACACATGTACCGTGTTCTTGGCAGTAGTGCGCAGGTCATATCTAAACAGTGTTTTTGTATTCGTAGATCTCGCTGAGATACAGCCCGGGATGCACCCTATCATAACTTTTGGCGCGGAGTGTACCAGCCCAATCCTCTATTGACTTTCAATTACGGATCGCGGTTAGGTTCAATTTTGTGAAAATGCGAGGAAAAAAAACAACCAGTACGCAATACACAAGGCTGGTGCTACAGCCCATGTTTCCATACGGTTAGAGATACCTAAACACTTGAGTTAATTATATCAAAATCTACCGCCCATGTTTTTAAACATGTTTTAGAAAAAGAGAGGACGGATGGCATGGGGTTTCAAATACCGCCATGCTATGCGCTCCGCGCGCTCCCAAGAAACCCTGGCGGCTCACTGCGCTCGCTGGTGACAGAACCCTAAGCCCGCTGCGGCTCGCAAGCTTCACCTCCGCTTGGTAGAAGNGACTGAATTGCAATTAGAATAGGCGACCCGGAGCGCGGCCCCGGGAGAGTACACAGGTCGGTGGTAAGTATTGAGTAGGTAAAGTGGGAGACTAGAGGCGGCTAGGTCTGGTGGAGATTTCAGCAGCTTATTATACTGGGAATAGGCCTCACTGATTAATTCCACAATACTGTGTTCTCGACCGTTCTCCAACACTTTTGAGACATTGGTGCTTGCACTCTGCTTCGCGGTGCTATATCTCGTCAACCCGGTAGGTGACTGTAATGGTTTTTTTTTTAATTATTAGTAAAGTTGCTAACTATTTTATTTGTTGTGCCAGAATCGACGTGTCTTGTGCAGGGTGGTGCACGTGCAAACTTTTCTTCTTGGGGTGTTGTGAGCGGTTGGATTCTTCACGCCGTTCACGTTTCCGGTGTTTTCCTTCCTGCTTGGAGTGGAACTAATGCGACAGCAAGATGCGGAAAAAAGAAGATGGGAGCTCGCCGTCTGTTGCATGTCGTTTAACAGCGATGATGGCGGTGGCCCTGCAAGGTCTGGTGGCGATCTCTAACTTCCACAACAAACAACAACAGCAAAAAGAGCCTCCTACCTCCACGATTAAATAGCGAGAACAACCTCATCATCCTGGTCGACGTGAGATCGTAGTGCGGTCCATCAACGACATGTCTTCCGCTTCATCCGCCGGTCCGACTGTCCGACCAATCCACGGAATTCGAGCCCCTAGCAATAGCCCCAATGACCCCAATGGCCATAATCTGGTGGATATTCTTCCCGTGCAGTAGCCTCGACATGGGCGTTGTCACTTTCCTGGGGGGAGGAGCCCCGTTGCCCGCGTGGTCGTCGTCCTTCCGGGGGTTTGAGGTTTTCGGGTTTCGAGGCGGTACACCTGAATTTGTTTTCAAATTTTTTGATGCCCTTTTCACGCTGCCAAACTTGCTGCGCTGTCGCTATCGGTGCGACGCAAGCGGAAGTGCACGCCGTCGTCGGACGCCCAGTCCATGAGCTGGTAGCTGGTCAGAATTTGGGACGGCAACCGACGCCAGGACCGACGAGCGCGACCATAATCGGGGGTCTCTGCGAGGTCCACAGCCACGATGGAAACTTCGTCGTCTACCATTTGACTATAATTTTGAAGTAGGGAATTCAATTAGTTGTATATAGATTGGAACTATAAATGGTGCGGGTTTGCTGGAGCCGCTGTGGGCCAGCGTGTCGTCCAGCGCTTGCCCACTACTCATATTCATACCCATATTCTAGTATTTACACTGAGTAGTAGTATCACTCCTGAAGAGTGCAACTATGGTACTCTAGAGTACTACTATCTGTAACGCCCCCATTGAGCAATGTGAGTTCCTATTTGGCAGTTGTGACTTGGCTAGTGCATTGACAGGATCAAGATAGTCACTCTCGAACTTTCGCTGAAACTCAGAATCGAACCATGGGCTGCGCGGTGAATGATTGTCACGAGGACAGCAAACTCAAAGCTGACCCTTGCACAGTTTGCGGTAAGCCGGTTCATCACCTTCGTGCGATTGGAGTCTTCGAGGGCAAAGATTCTTCGCTGAACGAGAGGTATGTGCTCTTTTGACTCAGCAGAAGTTGTAATGTCATTCTAATCCAACAATTCACGCAGATTTTGCAGTGAAGCATGTGTGCTGCGTGTGTATCCCCGTGGTGAAAGCCGTCAAGCCTACAAGCACTGAGGTGCATGTACCTAACACGCCCTCAAAGAGGCGTTCGAGGGCTGGATCTGACTCTGATTTTGAGCTGCCCTCGGGCAGCTCTTCCCTGGGCTATTCCTCAATTGCTGAGCCAGCTGTCAAGCGCCGCAAGACTGCAGCCTCCTCAGGNATGAAAGCACGGTCACGGGTGTTTTCAACTGAAGGAATAGTCATGGGTCCCCTACGGACGAGGGCGGACAACTGTTGCTGAGACACAACAGGGACGCAATCGTGAAGATGAAGCAGGACGCGTTGAGGCTTAAGTAGTACTGAGAGTAGTACTACTAATATGGCTACTACTACTACCCTATCATGAAATCTCTACTAACATGCGTATGCCTCTGTGAAAAATGCCCAGTAGTACCAGTGATACTACTACTCAATTTTCCTTGCTACTATTAACCCCTGGTCGTACCAACTGGAGGACAACGTGGACCCGCCTCGTAACCGGTTGCTGAATGGTATACCGGTCCGAATTAACCCTTGTTGGGCTGCTCAGCAGCAATTAAAATATCTCAGTAAAACTCGGGCCTTCAACATGGTGGCTCGCTTGCCTATTGGTGTGTCGTACCTAGAGGATGGAACAGGGTGGACAAAATCGGTTTCAAACCGAATCGATTCGAATTGAATCTGGATGAAACCGGTTGCCAAAAAAACGGATTAAACCGAATCAAAACCGGTTTTGGGTGAGCATCATTGGACGAAAAGTCTACCAATGGCGCTTCAATTAGGATCTGTAATCTTTGTTGCTGGTGATAAATGTGATAGAGGCGTATCAGTCTCAAAAGGTCTATCGGTACCGTCGCCCTGTACTCCCGCATTGGCGTACGGGTTTACGAGCGACACGTCCACGTTGCGGAAGCTGGCACCGCTCTCGTCGTTGTTGTACACCGCAGAGACGAAGGACGACGCCGTGCTGCGCACCGAGCAGCCGCTCTACTGCAGCACCGATTGCATCGACTGCCGCGGGTTCGGGTTGAACATCTTCGTAGACTTGACGAATCGGGACCACGTGCGCGCTCTGTTGCCCTCGTGTCCCGAGACTTACGATACGAAGCTGCTGCTGGGCGTAAAGCTCGCTGCGCTTGCTGTGGGAGCTGGTGTTGTGTGCTAATTCCACGAGCCGGTATCAAGAAAAGAGCATCAGCCCTGCGTTGAATCACCTTTATACTACATATAAAATACTTCACCACAAATTATAAAAAATGAGGGATACAATCTACGAATCTAACTGGCTATATATGCGTAAGATTTTTATCCAATGTCCAGCGATATCTTACCTTTAATTATAAATGTATACGTAAAACACAATAATTGTTTGAATAATGTTTTGGAGTAATCCTGTATGAATGCATAACCGGTTTAAACCGAATCAAACCGACTAATTCGTTTTTTAATTCGGTTTAAACCGGTTGTGATAGAAAGTCCAAACCGGATTCCGGTTGCAACCGGTTTCCATTCTCTAGTCGTACCCAGGGGTGCTTTTGGAGCAAATGGCGACGATGGATTCGCTCGTGCCGTGGCTGGTTTTCCATTTACCAAAAAGAACCAAGAACGTCTGAGCGCGCGACCATGGGCAACGCCACGAGCTGGTTGGCGCAGTCTCTGTGCCCGGAGGAGCAGGCGCTGTGGGTGGTGGCCAAGAGCGGAGACCTGGCGACGCTGCGCGAGGGGCTGGCGCGCCTGACGCCCGCGACGCGCTTCTACGCCGAGTGGCGGGACCCCGTGTACGGCTACTCGCCGCTGGCCAATGCGTGCTCGCAGGGCCATCTGCACTGTGTGCAGGCGCTGCTGGCGTACGGCGTGGACTGCAACGCGCGGGACTCGCAGGGCAGCACGCCGCTCCACATTGCCACGGCCTGCGGGAAGAGCGAGGTGGTGCGGCTGCTGCTGGAGACGGCGGCGGTGGACTGCTTCGCCAAGACGTCCACCAAGGCGCAGACGGCGCTGGACATTGCGCGCCAGGAGTACAGGGCGTCGGAGGGGCGCGGACTCAAGTACATCCAGTGTGTGGAGCACATCGAGAAGGTGCGTGGTCCTGGATGCGGTGGAGGGGTTCGACGCTGGCAGGATCTCATTGATACGTGTGTGCACAGAAACTCTGTCTCTACTCGGGCTGGTTGTATGAGAGATCCGACAATTTTCTGTCGATTGCTTCGGGCATTTCAGGTCTGGACTCGTGGAAGAAGAGGTAGAGGACGCTGCAGCATTTTGAGTTGAGTGATTTGCTGTGTAGATTCAAACTTGAGTGATTTGCTCTATTCAGGTATGCGATGGTGCTGCGGACGGCTGCGCGAGATGTCGCTGAGATCGATCTATTCCCGATGAAACCTGGAGAGCGACGCCCGCCAGTCCCTTGGTATGCTTTGCTATTTAACAACCAGTGATGTCAAGTATCAACTTACGTAGTGTTGTTACCTTGTCCAGCTCGGAGCTTCTGTACAAAACGAGCGATGGGATTCAGCAGAATGACGACGTTACGTGGCTCAACCGAAAAGATTTTCGGTTCTCTTTGAAGGTGTCCAGGAAGTTAGGTACAAGTCGTGCCTCGGCTGTCCAGTCGATGGATTTTGCTGCCACGAATCAGGGCGAACTCGTCGCGTGGAAGACGTTCCTAACGAGCCTCCGAGTACGTGTGGTTTTCAGAGCTGAAGTGTGGGTTGGTTCTAACTTGGTAAACTTGTGCAGGTTAATCCATCTGTGAGCCCGATTACAACTGCGTTTGGAGGAAATCAAAACCAACGCCCTCCATCACGCCAACCCACTCGGCCTGCTACAAGTCCAGCCCAGAGCATCAGTCCACCTCAGGCTGCGGTGCTGCAGGAGCAACGCGATTTGGAACGAGCTCTCCAACTTTCACTTGAGGAAGCGCGACGTCACTCGAGAACCCAGTCGGCGCCGTCCGCCCCGCCTCCTTCCGACACAATGCTCGAAACGCTGGCCTACTCAGAAACAGTGGTGGGTCCGGATGGAGTGGAGATTGTGCAACTTCTTCGAGACGACGATTCAGCGACAGCCCCAGGCCCACGTCCTGCTTCGTTAAGCCCACCGGCGAAGAGCATTCCAGGACACACGGACGCTCAGCGCACCGATGAATGCGTCATCTGCTTTGATGGACCTCAGGAGGCGGTTTGCGTTCCGTGTGGCCACAACGCCGTCTGCATGGACTGTGCCCAAGAGCTTCTTGATACCACTCGGCTCTGCCCGGTGTGTCGACAGCAAGTGAGGGAGGTCATTCGTATCTACCGTGTTTGAAGTCGGAAGTGCGCTCAGCAGCAATATATAAGTTGAAATACATTACCTATTTTTTCCACAAGATGCTGCTACCGATAGTCCTTACTTTCTTTGTTGCAACGTAATTGCTTTCCGATCAAACACGGTACAGCTTGATTAGTTCGCGAATGTGAGCTCGACACACTGGGCATTCCGCAGTGGTAGTGAGTATCTCCTCCGCGCACTTCATGCAGACAGCGTTGTGGCCACAAGGCACGCATACTGCAGACTGGGGGCCATCGAAGCAAATCACGCATTCGCCGATGGACGAGTGTGCTGTGGTGTCCCCATAGTTGACCGCGGGTGGTTTTGTCTCGGAGGCTGATGACGCTACCGATTCACTGCCTTGCTCACTCGTTTCCGTTGCATCCACGGCTGAAACCTCTTTTCCACTTGAGTCACATCCCTCCCAATCACCCCAATCAGGAGCTGATACCGGCAATGGTGGCGAAAGCGCGGAGTCAGAGGCGCCAGGCCCATGACCAGTCTGGGCTGTCGTTTGTAGGGAAAGCTCAATGGCTCTGCGAATGTCTTCGTCTTCATCGAGGCCGATGCCTGGTGACACAGTCGCCAACGATGCAGCATGCGCCGCAGACTGAGCACGAGGATTCCAACCAGCGATGTTGCCGTGACTGGCCTCGGGCAGCCTCCATTGTTCACGGAGGCTACCGGTAGGGTGGGATTGTTCAGCCAATTGCTGCTGCTGGTGCGTAAAGAAGTCCTTCCACGCATCAAAATTCGCCTGGTTGGTTGCAGCAAAGTGCACCGGGTTCTGAAGAGCGGAGCTTGCTCTGTAATGACACTTGTTAAGCTGATCGCCGCGCACAATAAACGTGAAGGCCTTCGGGCTGAACCATCTCGGGTCACTCGTGGCCTCCATTCCAGCTGCAACATTGTACAGCATCACTGTCGTCGGGCACACGGGGCGCACTCCGCCGCCTTCTTTCATGCTGAAGAGCGCTAGCTCCAGCACATGTGCGTCTCCTCGCTCCAACACGATGCACAAGCGTCGAGTCCACGAATTAAGGGACGAAATGCCCGACACGAGCGACAACACATTGTCCGTCTTCTCATACAGCCAGCCACTGTACAGACAGAATTTCTGCGGCAATTTCACAGCGACACCAAAGCAATTAGCACACCCATCACCAAAAAATGGCAGACAATTCGAACCTTTTCCAGCACTTCGATGCACTTGGCGTACGGCCGAGCCCCGTCCTCCTCCTCCGAGAATCTGCTTCTGGCCAGATCCAGCGGCGTCTTCAGGTACAGGTTGATCTCGAACGGGTTCACCGCCGGCACCTCCACCAGGAACTTGACCATCTCGGGCTGAGCTTGCTTGCACGCGAGATGCAGCGGCGTGTTCATCTTGAGGTCCTTGGCGTTGCAGTTGGCCCCGGCCTCGAGCAGCAGTCGCGCGCACTCGCGATGGCCCTTGGCCGCTGCCTCCAGCAGCGCGGTGCGCCCCGTGCAGGGCTCCTGCCACTCGAGGTACTTGCGCGTCTCGGGGGTGAGGCGCGACGTGGCTGACCGGATGAGGCGCGCGTCGCCGTAGCGCGCCGCTGCCCAGAACACCTGGTCCTCCGGGTAGAAGCACTGCGCCAGCCAGCTCACCGCGTTGCCCATTGTCGTTTGCCACTTGCCGGATCGGAAGCGAATTCAATTGTGCAAAGTGGCAAGTTGGTGTGAAAGAGGTGCGTCGGAATGATGGTTTAATCGGTGTTTATGTATTGCCGCGATGGAAATCAGGCACAAAATGTTTCTCGCTTTGGCCGCGGACACAATGTGAATGCACTTCTTGGCGGATATGTAGCGGTGTACGTGTATTATTACATCGTGACTTGGTGTACTGGGGCAACGGGCGTTGCACACGCGGACCTCGAAGCAATGAGCAGCTTCCTCGGACAGGCGCGAGTACAGGGCGGACAGGCAGCGACAGGGCTGGAGAGCGACTTTCGTCGGCCTAGGGTCGGCAATTCGAGGAACCCAAGCCCGTTTCACACAGCTGACCACTTTCATCTGTTCGAGGCGACCGGCGCATTGGCTGCAGGTGTTGCAGTTCGCAAACGCTTGCCTAGCGCTCACTTGACGACGCCGATGCGCTTCTTCAGCAGCAGCAAGCGACGGACGCACGGCCTCAACGCCAAGCTGCCGCCCCCGCCAGCATCTCTGCAGAGCTCCACGGACCCGAAAGAGACGACCATCGTGTACACCGGCGGCGCGCTGTGTGTGACGCTGCAGCGCGCCAACTCGAGGTTTCTGGAGGAAGAGGGGCCCACGAGACTCGTTTGGTCCAAGGACGAGCGACTAGGACTCACTTTTGTCAAGATGCCTCAAGGCGGCGTGGCAGTCAAGGACGTGCCCGGCATGCGCAGCGACGTATCGCCAGGTCAGGAACTTATCGGCGTGAGCAAGGCGTCCGTCATGGGGAGGAGCTTGCAGGACGTGCTGGAGCTGCTGCAAAGTGCTCGATCCCCCTGCGTGCTCGACTTTACTCCGCCGCCGTCACCGGTCGTCGTGTCCGAAGTCCTTGGCCCAGCTAGGTTGCTAGGTGTTCGGAAGGGCATGGTGCTGAGGTCTGTGAGCGGGGCGAGTATGGTCGGGGTCCAGTTGGCCGACGTCGGCTCTGCGCTTCATGGTGCAAGTGAATCCTCTCCGATCCGACTTACGTTCACGCCCTACGACACCGTTGTGCACCGTCGCGTTCGGTCTCCCAGTCTAGCAAAATCACCTCGGGATTCCCGTGCAAACCTCCGGAATACGCTCTGCATTGGTGCAGTGGTCGCAGCTTTCTCTCTGTAAGCTCGACAAGAATCCTGCGGGAGGAAACCACGTTCTGGTACAGCAAGGCGTGAGCGACGACACTGGGCATCGTCGCACTGTAAGTAGCTTCAGCTTTACCTTTAGGAAGGTACATCATTGATGTAACATCCATCATCAATCTCACAACTTCGTGCAACTCAACACGCGCATAATTCTTCGTCTTGGCAGCAAAAAAAAAACAAGCCTTCCCGCCCAGGTACCGTAGCAAACAGCGCCTCAATTGATAATACTATGCATTCGTTCTGGAAATGCGCCGCATCATGCCGAAGTCACATTGTCCCACGAGTTGGGCTCGTACAGGCCGATCATCACTCCGTCCGGAGATCGCAACGCTGCCACCTACAGCAGTTACCGTCGCCACCACCGCGATAACGCCAAGTCATTGTCAGCAACGGCGGAGCCCTCCCGTCTACCAGTCCACTCACCTTTCCGTGTGCTGGGTACTTGATAGGGCCGTCCATGATCGCGCCCAGCATGAGCAGCCGCGGCACTGCATCACTCAGATCCGGAATGTCAAAGTTCAGGAACGGCGAGTAGCCGCTGCTGCAGGCGGCCTCACTGCACCCAACACAGCAATTGCGCATGTAAAGCAATTAGCAGAAGCAGATTGGAGCTCATTTCCCGCTTCCGGCCACCGACCTCTGTGCCAGCTTGACGCAGAGTGGCACGCCCGCCTCGGTGTCGAACTCGGCGTACGTGTCCGACGAGCGCAGCAGCTTGAGCCCCAGCCCTTCCTGGTAGAACTGCTTGGAGCGCGCCAGGTCGCGGCTCAACACCATCAGCTGCCGCAGCCGACTCATTGATACTCGGTCGAATCGATTGTGCTATGAATATTGACCAATCCGAAGCGTCCAGATAGCTAAAAAAAATAGCTTCAAGGCGTTTCGTCTCGTCACTCAGGGAAAATCATCCCAGACATCAAGTGGCAAAATGCTTGGGACGGGACTCAAGGCGGCGGTGCTGGCGGCGGCCGTGGCGTGCTACGTGCGTCCGCAGCTGCTGCTGCAGCCTCTCGTCGGAGCGGAGCTGGACGGCGCGGACGCCGACGCGTCGGTGCGCGTGCTGCGCGGCCTGTTGACGCTGCTGAGCTACGGACTGGCGAGCATGCGACCCTCTTGGTTCTGGGTGCTGGTGGCGGTGGCGACCCTGCAGCTCATTATGTGGGGGCTACAGCTGGCCGAGGACTCGCTGCTGGGGATGAGCGTGGAGGCCGAGAAGAAGCTGTTCCTCGTGGGGGCCGTGGCGTGCTTCGGGGCCATCGTGAGCATCATTCTGTTCGGAGGCAAAGGCGACACCAAAGCTCGTTTCCGGTGGGTAGTTTACGAACGTTTCTGACACGCTGGAGGTGGGTTCCTAGTGCTGATTTGGGTCATGTTGATGCGGTGTCTTGCAGCAAGAGACTGGTGGCGTTCTACGCGAAGCACAACCCGAAGAAGCTGCAGGAGGTGGACGACCTGGTGGAGAAGTACGAGTTGAATGAGGAGCTGCTGTTCCAGCGACTGCACCGGAAGTACAATGCACTGGCCGCTGGAGTGGACAACCACTCGGTGATGAAGAAGATCGACGAGAGCGAGTTCCTGTATGAAGAGGCTGAAGAGGAGGGGGTTGAGTCGTCGGAAGAGGAGACTGCGCCTCTTTTGGAGGAGACTGCTGTGGTTCCTACCAAGGAGGAGGAAGACGAGTTGGAGTATGAAGAGCCGCCACGCTCGTTCACTGCCCAACAGGGTTCAGGCAGCAGTGGAAGCGACGAAAGCTTCGAGCTGATTGAAAAGAAGACGGGAACGCCCGCTGTTCTATCCCCGGTTCTTCCGCTGGAAATTGAGGACTACGGCGAGCTTGATGGCACGCCTCCCGTATCGCCTCGCACGGCCGAAAAGCTAGCATGCACGCACCGCCAGTCGTCTGCACTGATCAAGGATGCAATCGCACTAGCGCGCCGGGCTCAGAAGGAGCGCATCGAGCGCCGCATTGCTAATATCGCTTCTAAACGTGGAGATGGCTACGCGGGGCACTAATTAAGGAGCTTATGACGCGCAAAAACTACTACCATCAGCAACAGAAGTGCATTTTTGATACGATGGAAAACCAGCAGAAAGAAAAGGAAGAAGCATAAGTATAACTGGAGCGTTTTTTTTAGCATTACGCGTACGTAGTTAAGTGATGTTCCTGCCTAGTTATCCTTGACCATCGAGTTCATCGAAGGGCGCACCTCGTTGAGGGACGGACGCGTGCCCACGTAGCTGTCATCGCCCGCTCTGTTGATGCTGGGCAAATGGTACTGCAGCAGCTCGGCCCAGCCGTTGCGGCTGGCAGCATGCCGCTGGCCGTACGCGAAGTACGACAGAACGCCAACCAGCACCCAGGCGACGCCGAGGATCAAACCCAGGTTGCTGACCTGAGCAACCAGGTAGAAGTCGGCGAGGATGCAGATCATCGGGATGTACGGCACAAGCGGGGCCGAGAAGTATTCCGGGTCGTTGCCAACCTGCGGACACTTGATGGCAAGCACGATCGTCATGACAACCGTCGCGACCAGGCAGATGATAGCGATCACCAGACATGCCGACGAGTCGTGGGTCACGTAGCCCTGCTGGTAGAAGAAGGCCGTCATGAGCGCCAGGGCCACAGTCGAACCGATGTACCTGGGCGCAGTGCGCGGCGACTTCTCCGACATGCGGATCATCATGAGGGACGAGTTGGACATGACGAACGAGATCAGGATGCCGAAGTTCACGATATCCCACAGCGTCACGAACGGCACGATGAAAGCCACCAGCGTAAAGAAAATACCTGTGATGAGAGTGTTCACGAACAGGTTGCCCTTGGCGTCCACCTTGGCGAAGATCTCGGGCATCAGGCCGTCGCAAGCAAGCGCGTAGTTCAGACGCGGCTGGGCCAGGAAGGCAATCAGGACCACCACTGGCATCGTAATGGTCTCACCAGCGCGCACGATCTGAGAAGCCCAGTCCCAGCCAACACCGGAGAATCCGTCCGGGAAGCTTGTAGCTTGCGCGTACGGCACCATGCCGGACAGCACGAGCGAGCACAACACACTCAGAACAGCGGTGCCCATGACGACACTTAGCACGGCGACGGGCATGACCTTCTTGGGGTTCTTGGCTTCAGCAGCCAGACAGCAGACCTCATCGAAACCGATATAGCCGAAGAAAGCCTGGGTGGCACCGGTGATGATACCCTGGGTGTCATAGGCCATGTCGCCCGAGCTGTTCTCCGCACGGGCGGGCACGAACGGGCTAAGGTTGTCCGGGTCGATGGCGCAGAACCCAGCGATGATGATGAAGATAACGACGAACATCTTTAGGATGGTGAAGCCGTTGACGAACACCTTTCCGAAGCGAACGCCGGCAAGCAGCACGAGCACACACAGCGCCTGGATGACGGCAGACAGCACGTTGGCGTACTCCAAGTTGAGCCAGTGGGCGCTGGCGTCCGGGTGCTCCAGCACGATCCAGTCCTCGACCTTCTGGGCCCAACTACGGGCCACCCCAGCACCGGACACGGCGTACTCCAGGGTCAGCAGCCAGCCAGCAACCACCGCGGGCATTTCACCGATGGCGTGGTAGGCGTACGCGTACGTACTACCGGACGAGGGCACTCGCGTGGTGAGCTCCATATAGGCCAGGGCGTTCATGCAGCACACCACGCCACCAATGAGCCAGCTGACCAGAGCCGACGGACCTGCAGTGTCGCTCACGATCGAGGCAGCCGTCGAGAAGATGCCGCTACCGACGGTGCCGCCGATACCTGCACAGGTCAAGTTGCACTCGTTAGGATTCGTCCTAAGCCACGCACACTATAGATATACAACTATGTTACCTACCTATACAGATCAGATCAAATAAACTAAGAGATCGGGGAAGATCCTGCAAGTTCTCTTCGGCCTATAAATATAAAGATTATTAGAATTAGGACAGGTTCCATCGCTTCGCTCGGTTTTGCGTGCACCGTACCTGGATGACTTGCATAGGCTTGCGGCTCATCATGCGCTCCAGCAGCGGCGCCGTCGTGGAGGTGGGGCCGGCCTTCTCCATGGTGCTGGAGTCGAAGTCTGCTGAGCAGGTTCACCTAGGCAGCAGATAGCGGAATGGCTCGAGTCGTGGCGAACGACTCGTCCGCCAGGACGCATGGACGGGTCGCGGCGGGAATTCAGGCGACGCGCAGAGAGGTAGCCGCGGCCATGGACCAGCCATCGCGCCTCACGCGCGACAGCAACGCTGCCTGCTGCGAAGAATTTCCATACGGTAATCCAGTAGAAAATGGTGTAGTACACGTGTATTTCAGGGATACAAAATATGACGATAAGATCCAATGATGGAATTCGTCTTCGAAGTACATGTGCTATGTAGTATATTTTTACTGCGAAAAGAAACTTACTTAGTGGAGTCGCTGCGCTACATACTACGTGGACTTGACTTGGTCCTCGAACGGATAGAATTTCACGTAGCTCCCTGCATCGTTCTGCACACCTTTTGAATTAAAGGCGTAGACAGTTATGTTGTACGTTTACAAAATAGTGGAAAGTTATAGCGGTGCTGTGTTGCTAGCAACAGAGTACCAGTATGCAAAATTTAAAAACATAATAGACACAAATTATGTGCTACCATCGGTGGAGAAGCTGGACGAGCTGGTGTTTTCTTGGCGTTGTCGGTCTTCTGGGCGTTGACGCTGGCGCGAGGCAGTTCACGCTTCGTTGTCTTGATTTTTGAGAGGAAAGCAAATGTGCCTCCAGTCGCCACAACACCAGTGGCAACAGCGCTACATGTAGCAGCAGAGGCACGAGCACAACTACTTCGAAGTACTGATCACTGGATTATGGAGATTCCCCACTGGCCGGGGTCTCGGTCACTTCGCTGTTGCACACTCTCTGGGACGAGGTGTCCCAGCCGCTTCAAAAGCATTCGTTCGCAGGCCCTGGGCTCTAATCCCATTGATGAGAGGCCCACGGCACCGCTTTCATCAGTAAAAACGCCAAACCAATGGTTAGAGACTGGTCGCGAGCACTTCGGGTTGAGACCAACGCAGACGAGTTACCATAGTGAAATCAAGTGCCGCAAAGGAGGTGTACCGTGCTCTGATCAGGCAGCACTGGCGTGCATGTGTACGTTTTGAGCCAGCGGAACCGGCCACGCCGTGCTTAACAGCGGAGCGCCGGTCGTGCATCGATGGCTGCATTCTGGAGGACTTTCCTTCGCCGCGTCGCATTCGGGATGCTCTCGGTGGGAGTTCGTCTACGGATGCGGGATGCAGGGCATTTAGTTAGCTGGCAAAGGACCGGAATCGCTCGGGAGTGGCCAGTAACGCGCGACTACCACGTCCCCACGATCCCATCTCCATTCCTGACCTGACTGGTGTGGACGAAAAGAGACGGAGCAATTGACAGGACGTGCGTAGGAGAATGCTCCGATTCTGTCACTGGCATGATCCGCGTGTTGATCAATGCAAACTGCACTGGTGTTTTGTTGGTTCTCAATTTTAGCTTTGATGGAGATTCAAATACTATATGTCCTTAGAAGTAGCATTTACGAGACGCTATGCCAGTGCTTCATCCAGCAGAGCCGTGGAATGTAAACGGCTCCCACCATCTCTTCACATCAGCGGCGTGTCTGCCTTGACGTTGAAGTGTATAGCTTTGCTGCAAAATGCACGGCTCTGATTCTGTCGTGTCAACAAGGTTCGTGCATTAAAGGTAAGACTTCCATTGAGCGCGGTTTGGCCGTGCCATACATGTATTCACATTTTAATGGAGTACGTCTAGCTGCTTTAACAAAAAGTCCAACGAATTCAGTCGGCAAAACCTTGCTGTTGCAATTATGTCGTCAAACTATCCTGTCCTGAGCAAAACATTTAGACCTACAAGTTGTATAATGGTTTTAGCAGTACAACAGCCGATGCAACAGCCTCCCACTCATGGGAATCATGAGCTTCCTCCGCTCTATTGCTGCCACATAAGGCATCGGTGCATCGATCCATTTGCTGGATACTTCTATCACAGCAGCGAGGATGGTACCGCCGCCTCCCGCAAAGCGTTCAATTGCGTGCAGCCAAACTCCCAGGACGGGTGAATGTTGAAGCGTGCGCATCGATTGCAGACATTGTGTCGTTGTCAATCAGATCCCGTCGTGCGGTGGCACGTTACTACCGCACAGCTCCTGCTCCATGTACTCGCGGTGGAAGTGGAGCGCTTCGAGACGCAGTCGCAGGTTCCTCTCCTCCTCCTCCATTTCTGCTACCAAATTCAGTGCTTCGTGCTGTCGTTGTTTTTCGGTCATCAGACGCTCGTGGTGCTGCTTTGTTGCAGCCTCGCGCAGTTGGCGCTACATGTAGGAACAAAACTATGATCAGGTCCGAATCACAAGGATTCTCCTCGCTAAACACGAACCTGTTTTGCGATCCGTTGTTCTATCGCCTGCTGCTCTTCAGCCCGTATGCGTTCATTCCGACACCGCCGCTTGTATTCTTGCTCTGCGTCCTTCGCTTTTTGCTCGGCTAAAGCCAACTTCAAGTCCAAAAAGACCAAGGGGTAACTCAGGAATGGTTAGAGGCAGCTCCCAATAGCAGTTTTTTTATAGTGAGCACATGAACATGCCAAACCTTTCGTCGCTCCTTTTGCTGGCGTGCAATTTCGAGTTTGTGCACTTCGAGCGCTCGCTTCTGTTTCTGTCGGTGCAAGCAAGGATGTGGTACACAAATTTCATCAGTCGATGCTGCACCTTCCAACCTGCGGGTGCGCGAAGTTGCGAGCTCAGCTCACCGCGAGAAACTCCAGCTGCTCGCGGCTGCGCAGCATTTTCAATTTTCGCTTGTAACCTGAAGACGTCGACGCCCCTTTCTGTCTAGCAGCAGCTTGGGTAACACTTGGATGAAGCGAAATCGAGTTCTGGCCCTGGAGTTGCGTCGAGCGAGAAGTTTGGAAGACTTGCGCAGGGGCGCCACGAGAAGATTTCGATCCTTCGTGGGTTTTCTTGAGACTAGTCTCGAGATGTGTTCTCATGGTTTGCATCTCACTAAGTACTCGTTCTTCCTGGGCACGGAAGTGTGCAATCCGTCGCGCTAACTGCTGTGCGGTATCTTCTGCATCCTTCCGGGCAACAACCACTCGGTAAATATTCCCTACGTCTGGCCCTGGCATGGATCCTTGTTGCCACAAGCAGATGTCCATGTCATCCTTCTCGTGGGTCGTTTTAGGTAGAGGAAGAGTCAATACTGCCGTAAAACACCGCCTCGATCCGACAGCACTTGAAGGTCGTCTTGCTGTATTGCTAACAGGACGAACAGGTTGCTGTGGATTAGATCCAGCTAGCGAGATCGAGGCCGTCAATGCGGTTGGAGCTTTGCTTTCACTCGCACGTGAGGTCGATGATAGAGAGCTGAGAGTCTGGGAGCGAGTGCGAACGGATCCAGCCGACTTCGGACGTATGAACAAAATCCTTGGTGGTTTAACGCTCTGGTCCATAGCGACAACTCTGCCGGATTGCCACTTTGATCGCCGCTACCGGTGGATGGTTTAATGTTACCAGGTCTCGCTGTCTGTCGATAAGCCACGGCTAATTTTACAGCCGGAGGAGACCTCTAGGGTCAATAACTTCCAAAAGTTGCCTTCCCAAGGCGCCAACTTATCTGTCTCCACAGCTTTGGTAGCACTACAGGATGCCAAAGCGTGTTCCGACTGCAGATTCTCAAGCTCCACAGCCTCCGAAGCCGTCTGGTAGCAAGGGTCTCGAGTTGCCACGTTCAATCAGACCATCCCATTTGAAATCCTCTTCGACGCAACCGTCCAGCTCACACCGCAATTTCAAAGTAACTTCCAGCCCCAAGTCGATCCGCAGTGACGATGACAACAACAGCACCCCCGGCAGGTACAATGAGCTGTTAAAAAACACTAAGTGCAGTCTCTAGATTTGTCCGCAATCAACTCATTTTTGTATTGCCAACGAATGCAGCCCGCACACGTCTGCTCGAGAGAGTGAGCCAGCTACTGACGAGGAAGCCCACCTAGGTGTCAGTCTCACTACCACAAGTGAATTAGCGGATCCCGGGAACCATTTCCAACTCGACAATGCAGAACGCCAAGCTGTCGCGATGTTCAACAAGATAACCAAAAGAAGTGCACGAAATCACCAAAAGTTCGTTGTTGTGATAGATAAACTGGTGTATTCCATTTGATTACCTGAGCCGCTGTCTGACAATCGTTTGTTCCCGCCAGATATGACGCCTTTCGTGACAACATTTCGGGAAAAGATAAACGCATTGACGAGCTCCACGCATCGTACGTCCCACCCATTAGGCGTGCAGCGCTGTCAATCCACGTCTCACGCTGAAATTGGCCATTTCCCATTTTAGATTCGAAGTTTTGGCTTGTCAAACAGCGGGACTAGAAATGCTTTGCAACAGCGATGTGGATGCCGATGCGCTAGAGAAGCTTTTCATGGCCATCCCAATCCAACAGCGTCGGCTCTACCTCGGCGAATAGTCCTCCAAGTCGTCTCAGCACGCACGAGACTATAGAACATCACACGTCGACGACAGCATCTTCTCGGTCGTGAGGGAGTCGAGATGGCAATTTCTCCTTGAAAATCTGATCGATCGTTAGGTCCGGCGTGAAAGTGTCAAGCACTCTTGAAGTTTGTAGCAGATTGCTGGTATCAGTCTCTTTCTCCCAGTGCGCTTTCCATTCTTTCGCCATTGCCGCCCATTGCTTCATACACCAAATTCTATCGGATGTGGCTATTTTACCATCAGCTTCCCCAGCTTTGGCCCTTCCAGCTGAATTGAAACTCTGAAGAAACGGCGAACTTGCTTCATCAGCTTCTGACGTCGACTCAGGGTGGTGCACGTGCATGTCGCCACTGGCTAGGCTTGCCATATAACCCTTCGGTCTGTTGCTTTGAACAAATCCGAGCAAATCATTAGACGGTCGCATTGCTGTTTGAGCGAACAACTTCATTCGCAAAAGCGGCAACAAAGTCTGCTGCGGACATGTCGTTGAAGGCGCAGACGCGATGAAACACTTTCCAGGGAGCACACCACCTAGAGGTGGTGTACTAGTCACAAAGCTGAACAGCCTGGATCCAAACATATGCATCAACGGATGTGAGTCGGATACAAGCATGTAGAAAAACTTCGGGTTGTCAAAGTCACACATTGACTCGGAATCAAAGGGATACTTGCGCTCCTTGAATGCCAGAATGTCTTCCATGAACTGGGCTGCAGCTTCATCACTCAAGGCCAACAAGCGCGATGGGTTCCGTGTTGATGACGCTGCACAAAACCAACCCCGAAAGTATTGCTTTGCGTACTTCCCAATCGAGAGCCACTGGAGCGACGGCTGGTGGCGGGCAAGAAATGGGTGCTGAAGATTGTAGTTGAATGTGTATCCCAACACCATCAGTGGTTGGTCATACAGCTTCCACATGCCATTTACCTTCCGCAGCAAGAAGCGTATTTGCTCAACAGATCGCCCTCCACCAGCGGTGTCCTCCCAGTCAGATAAAATAATCTCATATTGCTGCTGCATTCTCCCGAACTGATAGAAAATGTCAGATAGCGAGAAAGATGACGCAAAAGTACTGCTCATCATCTTGTACGTCTCCTTGATCGGTGACATCAACTCGCTCAGTGCCACCACGTGTTCCCAGAATTCTGCGTTCTGAATCGTTCGAATAACAGCACTTGAAAGCCCGCACTCCGCTAGCTCATCCACGGTGTTCCCGGCGCTATCTTTACGTGGGTTAGCAGTCCTCGATCTGTTCAAAGCTCGCCCACCGGAATCTCTGGAGTCTGACGAAGCCTGGACAACCTTAGACGATATAATTTTGATCATATCTTCATACTGCCGAACGGAATCGACAGCTTCGATGAAGGAATACCAGTTATGCCGTGTCGGCGCATGCAGCAATGCATCTGGATCACCACACTCACGTCGCAAAACCTTTAGCACGCGATGATTCGAGAACATCTGCACAAGCTCGATAACTTCGCCAATAGTTTCCATCGATTTACCCGACTCGGTCAAGACGACACCCAACAGCATCTGCAATAAGTGGGAAAAGCAGGGCAGCACTGGAATGGCCAAACTTGTCCACTCGCTCGAATTGACAGCAAGGCGAGAGGCTGCGTATGTCAGAGTAGTGTCGGCAACAATGTTGATCACATGAATCCCTCTTCTCCGCAAATCTGTCAAGTTGGCCTTGATTTTTTCGGCAAGAGTCTCTGGCGCACTGTCCTCGATTCCCATGTCAATGAGCTCCCATGTGGTCGCTTCGCCAAGCGCATTTACGAGAGAGAGCAGAACAAAATTCGACCTCGGATATTTGGCTGCCCACCAGCTCACGGCCAGCGTCACACCGACTTGTTCATCTTTCATCTTCATAAGCTGTTTTTCATGGGATGTGACCCCCATCGTTGCAAGCAGCTCAGCGTTCGGCGGCTCAACCTTCGAATGTAGGCTGCCGAACATTAGAGCTGATTGCTCGGTCCACACCCAATCCCAAGGCAGGCCAGTTGAGAGCGTCGACGAGACTACCAGCTTGCTCAAAGCGTCCGCTCCGATCTCACTGTTTACAGATTGAGTCAGGTGAACTTCGTGGGGACGGTTTGACTGTGGGGCACGAAGTTTCCCGTGCTTCTTGGCAGCTTCCCGGGGCCGAGGCTTGGCGAATACACTACATGTCTTTGGTGTCGAGATGTTTTCCTCATAGCTCAGCGGTTTGGACGACGCAACGCTTGTCGTGAGCCCCGCATTCATCTCGGCGGACAATAACGGCAGCTGAAGTGGCATGAAATCTTCCACTCCCGTCGTGTCCTGTGCAGCGCTCGCCTTGGCAGCAAGTGTCCCCGGTCCGCGCAGAGCTGTGTTCGTTAATGGTAAAGCATTCCCCTCTCCCTGCTCTTCATTCCGACGCGACTTCTTCGTCGGAGCGGGGGGCGTCTCCTGCAGAAACAAGTCGACGCTGCGGTTCGGCGACTGGTGCCTCTTGTTGAAGTTCGCGGCATCCTTCTGCGCGCACAGCAGCTTCAGCTGCGTGACCACCTCGGCCGGGCAGTACACGCACTTCTGCAGGTGCCGGATCATGTTGCCCGACACCCCGCGGACCGCCGCGGGCTCCGCGTCGTTCTCGCTGCAGAACCGGCAGTACGCGTTGTGGTGGAAGCGGTTGCGCTTCTCTCCCCGGACAAAGTACTGCCACGCCGGGTGGCTGGGTCGGCCCATCTTCTTCTCCTCTCCGTCGCCCACGTCCTGACCGAACATGCCGTGGGACGCGTCAGTCGCGCCGCCGTCTCCCATGGGGATCAGCGGCGCTCCGCCCGTGTAGCTCGACAGGTCGAACAGCGCCGCACCCGTCGTCTCGTCCACCTGCTCGGCCACTTTCCCCGCGTCTACCACTCCCAGCGCGTTCATGGCGTGGCTCTGCGCCTTCGCCTCCATCCACGAGCTGCGCAACGCAACATCGTGGCAAAGTTAGCAGCGGATCTGGAAATTGCCACTTCAACACCGCGCACAACTCACCGCGTGATGTGATGGGGGTAAATACTGCCGCGAAAAAAAAAATGAAAAGCCTTCGTAAAAACTAGTGGCGGCGGCAAAATGGTACAATGTACCACATCTGACGAGCATGGTCTGCACGAACGGGACAGTTGCCAATCGCCATGGCAGGAGACCGCGAAGTCGTGCGCGTGTCGGCGCCTGGGAAGCTGCTGCTGCTCGGCGAGCACGCCGTGGTCTACGGCTGTCCCGTGGTGGCGGCGGCGCTGTCGGACCTGCGAATCAAGGCGGAGATCGTACGTGTCGGCAAAGTTGGCAACGGTTCTACTCGTCCAACTTGAAGAGGCCCCGATCCGCTCAAATTGTTCATTTTTACGCCTCTGTAGACCCACGTTCACGTGCCTGCAGGCGTAGAGCCCTCGATCGAATTTTCCTGCAAGGACATCAAGTCCACGCGCGACAAACAGCCGCTGCGGCGCGCGTACGCGACTTCCGAGCTGCTGAAGGTGGTGGACGGGCTCGAGGATGACGTCCACTACGTGCCGACCCCGTCGCAAGAAGTGATGAAGCGCATCGAGGGCGTGCTAGACGGTGAGACGCCAGAAGATTCCAAGGCCATGCGAGCCCCGCTGTTCCTTTGCTGTGCGCTGCTCCGATCGTCGGGGTATCTGAGCGGGTAGGCCTGTCGTTAGTCTATTTGTTGAGGTGCATGCAATTCGGAGTCGGCTAACTCTTATGCGTTGCCTGCAACCATTTGTACAGCTCCAAGGGGGGACTGCATGTGGAGGTGGCAACGTGCAGCTTGCCTATCGGGGCAGGTCTGGGCTCTTCCGCAGCCATGTCTGTGGCTCTTTCCGGTGCCTTCGCAGAGCTGTCGGGCAGTCCTCGTAAGCATGAACTGGATTTCATCAATGAATACGCCTTCGGTGCCGAAGTCATTCTGCACGGCTCGCCGTCAGGTGCAGACAACACGGTATCGTGTTTTGGTGGCACTCTGCTCTTCCAGAAGCACCCGGAGCCTTCTTTCGATCGTATTCAGTGCCAGCTGAACAAGTTTCGGTTCCTCTTGGTCAATACGACCGTCCCGCGCTCGACGAGAGAGCAGGTTGGCAATGTCCGGAAGCGCTACGAGGCAGATCGTGAAAGAGTCCAGAAGCAATTCGACACGATTCAGCAGCTTGTCGAGAAGTTCGTTTCGCTCAGTGAGCGTAAGGTGCTGTCTGAGGAAGTGCTTGGCCAAGAGATCGAACACAACCAGCAGATTCTGAACGACCTGGGCGTGGGCCACCCGCAAATTGATGCGGTGGCGCGTATCTGCAAACAGTTTAACGGGGCTACTAAGCTGACTGGTGCTGGTGGAGGTGGATGCACGATCTCTCTGTTGCCACGCAGCCTGAGCAACGAAGACTTAGCTAAGCTTATTTCCCGGCTGGAAGCGAAGGGGTTTGAGTGTTTTGCTAGCTCAATCGGGGGGCCAGGCTTGGTCCGTGCTTAGGCTACCTGTCCATTCGCAACAACAAAAATTAAAGCGTTCAAAGCATGAAAACGTATCGTGAAGAAACTAGATCAGGGTTTACTATGGATATGGAATTATCTCTCTCTAACTACACACGACGACCTGAGATTCACACTCCACCATCGCGTGTCAATTGTTCGCTCTAAGCAGTCTGGGCTGCTGCTGGTGCTGGTGCTTGTGTCACCGGAACCGCCTTTACTGACGGTTCCGACGAAGCCGGCGAGCTCTTTGTGGAGGCCGAGGAGTCACGGGTGCTAGCAGCGCTGGAAGCGCGACGCTTCTTCTCCATCTTGTTTGCTGCCTTCACCTCACGCACTCCACTGGCCACATTCGTCGCGGCGCCAGCAAACCCACCAACAACGTATCCACCTGCTGCAACACCGCTCGCGAGCAGCACGCCACCTCCTGTCACAATAGCCTGAAAAAATCACAGCATATTAATCAATCACTAGCTCAACTCAAAACCAATCACAAGCCAAAAGCATACCGCAACGGGGGCAGCAACAGCGCCAATGGTCGCCTTCTTCAGTCCTCCCATGAAAGTCGGAGTGGGTTTCTGGTTGGCGACCTGAATCGCCACCTTCTGCTCACCCAAAGCGCCAGTATCTGCAGGTCCGTCCACCACGGTGGCAACAGGGACTTCCGTTTCACTGTCGCCGGCCTGCTTGCTGTCCTTGCGCTTGCGAGCCGCGTGGACGCCGGCCTCGCCCATCTCTTTAACGCCCGAGGCCAAGTTGACGACCATGGCACCAGCGCCGGCGATAATAGCTGCAGACCCCATCACCACTCCCCCCACAATGGACTTGCCGCCGTAGAGAAGGCCCTTGGCGGGCGCGTACACTGCGCCACCGGCCGCGCGCTTGAGGCCCTTGGAGCGATCGGGGGCGTCCGGGTCCATCGCGTCACCGAAGCGGAAGAACTCCTCGAAGATTTCCATAGCGCGCTCCCTGGTCATCGGCTGCGCGCCGTCCTCCAGTCCTTCCTTGCCATAGATGTCGTCTGCAGCATAGCAGACAGTCAGTATCACAGTCCGTACCGTGTGCATCGCTAGAGAGAGAGAGGGAGATGGCGCCGCTGCACGTACAGATCTTGCGCGTGTCCTCGTCCGAGAGCACGTTGTAGGCCTCGCCCACGATCTTGAAGTTGGCCTCGGCCGTGAGCTTGTCGGCCGGGTTCTTGTCCGGGTGGTACTTGATGGCCAGCTTGCGGTACGCCGTCTTCACCTCCTGCGCCGTGGCGGAGCGCGCCACGCCCAGATTCTCGTAGTAGTCTTCGGACGCGAGGTTGGCCATGGCTGCCGGGCTCTAGGAGAGAGGGAGGAAGAGGTGAGGGCGTCGAAGAGATGGCCTCGGAGCGCAGTTGAGATGTGACTCCATGGCGGAAGAGGCCCGAAATGGCGCCATCTCATTGGTGCAAATGCCCCCGAGCTGATTTCCTCGCAAAATCAAGTCAAAGGCCAGATCAAGGGCATGATTACACGTGCTCCCGCGCATTGCTGCTTCGAGCATGTCGCTGGTGTTGAGCTGGCTTCATCATGAAGTGGAATGGCGGTACGAGCTATGACAAATTGAACCGGCGTGTGGCGTTGGCGTCGGTTGGGGCGCAACCGTAAACCGTCGTGTGCCGTCGGTGCGCACCGCAAAAATGGCCGGTCGGTCCTCTTGGTAATGTGCGGGATGCGCGTCGCGTGCGTGTACCTGCTCCTCGCACTCGTTGCCATCGTCGCGGCGGAGGAGGAGGCCGCGTGCGGATGTCTGCAGGACCCGCCCCGGAAGGCAAGTGCCGATTGCTGAGCTTCCGTCGTCTCCCCTTTGACCCTCTAACGGACACTGTACTTGCTGCCTGAATGCCGTTAATGAAAACCTAACTACAGAGCATGCAGCCCCTGGTCTTTTGCAACTGGTACAACTCCAGGAGCTGCTGTCTACCGGCGCACGACGCAGACATCAACGGCAAGTTCCTCGCGCTCATTGAAGCCGGCCCGGCGTGCGAGAAGTTCCAGAACGCTGCCAAGCGCTTCTTGTCCTTTGCCTTCTGCTACGCGTGCGACCCGGAAGAGCCCACACACTTCACAGCACCCCTGGACACGCACTTCTTCGATGCGAGCACCAAGACGGTCAAGATCTGCGCTAGCGTGGCGCTGAAAATGGCGCCCAAGCTCTTCTCGGACTGCGGGCTCCTGCTCCCGGACAGCCGAGAAACGATCTGCTCCCCCAATTCTCCTGTAGTTCCCCACAAGGTGTGGGCTGGCTGCAAGAACCAACAGCACATTTGCCAGGACAACACCACTTCCAACTGGTACTGCTCCGACTCGGAATGCGGCGACGCGCACACGCCACCAGGATTCAACGACGTGCCGTGCAACGCCTCACGGCATACGTGTGCTGGCGTACTCATGTTTCTCAACGATAATCGGGCCGCCAAGCCACCCAATTACGAAGACTACCCCGTTGAAATTGTAGACGAGAAGCTTTGCAGAGAGGAATACGGCCAAGAGGAAGCGGCTACCAGGTGTAAATGCCTGCACGACCCTTCTGCAGCCGCGCGACCAACACCGACACTGGTCGTTCTTCTAATGCTCAGCATCTTTTTGGGGCTACATGCTGCGACAGACACGAGATAACACACAAGTAAAGGTAATAACGAAATAAACTGCTGCTGCCTGTTCACAAAATGCCACGTTATGCCCGCATGTGGTTGCCATTTGCGCGATCCTTCTCGCTTTCAGTCCGCACTTCCATAGATTCGAAATCCTTCCTGTCGTCCTCCTCCTTCTTATATCTGCCGGCCTTGTCGCCAAACCGAGTGAAGTACGTTCCTTCCACTAGGGCCACGAACTCGGGCCACAACTTGAGGTGGCTCAGCATGATCTTGGCTGCGGCGGTGAGAGGCACAGACAGCATCATCCCCACAACTCCCCACAGAAGACCCCACGCCGAAAGCGACAGGATCACGATCACCGGGTCGATCTCGAGTTTTTTTCCAAAAACCTTGGGCTCCACGAAGTTGCCCACAAACATGTGAAAGCACATCGGGAGAACCATGGCCAAGAACTTTTCCATGGGGTTCATCAGGTCAGAAGGCGTGATGGCGATAATGCAGATCGGTGCAACGGACGCGATCATGGCTCCGACGTTGGGGATCCAGTTCAGGATAAACGTGAGCATGCCCCACACAATGGCCAGCCCAACGTTCAGCGAAACGTATACGATCGTAACCAGCAGAGCCACGAACAGCGACAGGAAGCACTTCAACGTCACAAACCGCTGGATATCGTGGTCGATTTTGGACCAGACGCCTCCGGCATCGCTTGCACGAGTGCGTGTGCACAGGAAATACGTCAGGTAGATTAGCGTCACAAACATCACGGACAGAAGGTCCATCGTTTCCGTGACCACTACGCGGGCGACCTTATCGACGTTGTCATGCAGCGTCGTCGTGATGTTCACCGGCAGTCCAATCTGATCGAGGATGTTCTCCACACCTGAAACGAGGTGGTTGTATCCCGTCTGGTAAGCGCTGGCATCCAGTGCATGGACCGAAAGCACCGTGATGTAGCCCAGCAGTCCGAAGAACACGCACACCAAGCTGACAGCCACCAGCGACGCAAACGCACGCGAGCAACCGCGCGACTTCCGCCGAGCGTGACGCCCGTGCGATGTGCAAATGCAGAGGAAATACTTGGGCGACACGTCAATCACTTCCACCAACGGGTCCACAAGGTACCTGCGTCGGAAAAAAAAAGATTGCCAAAACACGTCAGCGCACTCTTCCGATGTGCTTCAACCAACCGCACTTCACTCACATTAAGAAAATCGCCAGGAAGAATGGGATCAGCACGGCCTGGAACCAAGCTAGCAAGTAGCACGTCGCTGCCAGTCTGCAATAGAACCAAGCAATAAAACGAGCATCACGCCTAGAAATATCAGCTCACGACCCCTCTGAACGTCCGAACAGCTTCAGTATTGCACGCACCCCGCCGCTAGCAGCGCGCCCTTGGTCTCGAACGCGAGCTGGCGCACAGGTCCGTCCAGCGCGGCCAGGATGTCGTTGGCCACGTTGTTGTAGAAGGGCCGCACGCCGTCGTCGCTGCCGCGTCGGCCCTGGCTGCTGAAGGCGCTGCCGCGCTCCGAGCTGATGGAGATGGTGGAGGCCGCCGAGGGGGACAGCTGCACGTTGGAGAGGTTGTTGGAGTTGCTGCGCCGCACGGGCGCCACGTGCGGCGACTCCATGTCCAGCGACGCGTAGCCCTGTTCCTTCTTGCCCACGAGCTTCATGTCGTCGGGCTGGTCCTCGGTCGGCTGTCGCTCCTGACTTTGGAGACTTTTTCTGCTGCTGCTGCTGGGGCGAGCTCGGCTGCCTCTTGTTCGGGAAGTGGGTCGCTGAGGTGGCTATGGAGTCCGACAACCAAAGGGGAAGGATGATGTCTCCAAACCTGGTCGCTTTGTGACATCGCTTTTGTAACGTTGCTTGGTTGTTCCCCGAATGTCGCGCGAAGGTTAAGTACTGCTGAGGAGCGACCTGAGAGCTCTGCAGCCGCTCGTTTAGAAACTGGAAGTGCCACCGAAGGCGCAGTCAACATGTCGGCGCTCTCTCCTGTGGCCAAGGCGGCTCTGCGCCACCCCGTGGGGCGCGTGCGCGGCGACGGCATCACGGCCGCGGTCTTCGGCTCCACGGGCTTCCTGGGGCGCTACGTGTGCGCGCACCTGGGTGCGTCTCCAACGTCCATCCCGGCGGTCCATCCAGTCGCTAACTAACGACCAATCTGTTTCTAACTTGCATGTATCTAACGCAGGCCAGAACGGGAACGGATACGTGCTGCCGTACCGCGGAGACGACAGCGAGGTGGCGCACCTGCGCGTGTCGGCCGACCTGGGCAACGTGGCCCAGCAGCCGTTCCACCCGCGCGACCGCGACTCGATCCTCCAGGCCGTGGAGGGCTCCGACATCGTCATCAACCTCATCGGCAAGCACTACCAGACCAAGCACATGCTTCCCTGGTGGATCAACTACACGTACGACGACGTGCACGTGGACGTGGCCCGCTCCATCGCCGAGGCGGCCAAGGAGGCCGGCGTGCCGCGCATGGTGCACGTATCGTCGCTGCTGGCCCAGCCCAACTCGCCCTCCGAGTGGGCCGCCTCCAAGTTCCGCGGCGAGGTGGCCGTGCGCAAGGCCTTCCCGGAGGCCAACATCGTGCGGCCGTCCAACATGTTCGGCCCCGAGGACCGCCTACTCGTGTGGATGGGCAACCGCCTCAACTACGGCGGCGTGCCCGTGGTGGACAACGGCGACGCCGTCATCCAGCCCGTGTTCGTGAACGACGTGGCCAAGGCCATCTACCACATCACGCAGGACGAGACCATCCAGGGCAAGACGTTCGAGTTCGTGGGCGACGAGGAGTTCACGTACAAGGAGCTGGCCGACTACGTGTTCGACATCACCAAGCGGAACCCGGACCTGGTCAACCTGCCGCTGCCCGTGGCCCAGGCCATCGGCTACTTCTGCGAGCAGTTCCCGGACCCCAAGTTCACGCACGACTGGGCCACGCGTCTCAGCCTGAACGAGGTCAAGACGTCGGACCTGCCCGGCCTGCGCGAGCTGGACGTGGAGCCGACCAAGCTGGAGAAGGAGGCGCCCAACTTCCTGCTCAAGTTCAACGCCGGCGGCCACTTCCAGGAGGTGTCTGGCTACCATTAAGCCACGCCTGCAACGAAGTGGGCGGGAGGTACGTAGGCTGGTCTGTCCAGCCTCGGGCAAGACGTCCAGCCTTCGACTTGAGCTGCTGTGTCGGTTGTCGCTACTTCTACCAGTGCAATCGAGACCGTCAGCGCCTCCGCTCGCTCGACACCAGGGACAGACAGTACCTTATGAGTGACAGAATGACAAAAATGAGAGACTACTACATCCGCTCGAGTCAAGAATGCGTTCAATGTCCACATGGACCATATTCTCGTGGTAACCACTACAGCCGTTTGCGCATACAGTACTGTTAATTAACCAGCCAATCAGTAGAACACCTCCACAGTCGGAGCTCAGAACGCAGGATGCTGGCTCGGATTGTTGCTTGTGCGCCGCGGGCGCGGCCGCTGGCTCTGCCTCCGCGGCATTTCCAGGACCTCGTTACTGCCTCGCAGACGTGTGCGACGCATGGCGCAGTGGGTTCCTCGCTCCGCAGCAGCAGGTCGAGACGTCAAGAGCCGCTGGTCGCTCGTTCGACGCTTCAAGTTGCCACTGGCCGTCGCTGCTTCACCACCGCCAACAGCGACACGCCGCTGCATTTCGACACGCACCAAGTCGTCACGAGCCTGCAGGGGAATGGTGCGAGCGGCGCTGGCGAGCTGTGGCTGTAGCTGTTGTACTGATGCTTTCTGTCGATCGTCAGGCTTCACGACGGATCAGTCGGAGGCCATTCTGCAGGTGATGAAAGACGCCATGGCCGACTCCCTGGAGGCCCAAGCGCGCATCGTAAGCGCTGGGTAGTGTTGCCGCTCTCCTGTTAATCCCCTTGAGGTTGCTAACGGGTTTTTATTTTTTTATTTTCGTTTTGCTTATCAAGTTGGCGACGAAGTCCGAGCACGTGGAGCTCAAGGCGGAGCTGTCGGAGCGAGTGTTTAACTCCACTCTCAAGTTCGGTACGCTGCGAGTCTCGCTAAGGATTTTTATTCAGGTGGCACCCTATTGACGAAGGACTTGTCGTGCCTCGAAGACATCGCACAGCGCCACTCGCGAGAGCTTCTGGAGCGCGACTTCAACACGCTCAAGCAGGATATCCGCATGCTGGAAAAGATCGACTTCGACAAGATCCGCATGGAGATCGCGGAGCTTGAAAAGAAGTTTTTGCTGCAGAAGCAGGCCGAGGACGAGACCTTGAATGAGCTGCGGCTGTCGATGGAGAAGGTGGAGAAGCGCATGCTGCAGTACGCGGTGGGTTTTGCCGGTACCATCATGGCCGTGGGTGCCGCATTGATGCGCCTGGTCTTGTAAGACAACGAAATGAAGGCCAATTCTTCGATCAAGATGACTTCAACAGGGCATAATGTACAGTTTCATGAGTGAGATTTCAGCTCACCAGGCTGGGTAGCGCACCGCGTGTGCATTACGAGAACTCGGAGCTACGCGGGTTGGTCTTATCGTTCACGCACGAGGTGGAACTCGCCAGCTTCAAGGCGCTGCCTAGGATGTTCCCCAGCACGTTGGTGCTCCTACCGGTAGGAGTCCTGGCATTGCTGCCGTGGGTTCTGCTTGTGCCCGACTCGTTCGTCACGGCACGATAGCTGCTCCTGCCTGAGGAAGCACGATCGTAGGAAGAGCGATCACGGTTCCGATGGTCGGGGTGTGCTGGAGGGTAACCAGACTCTGAATGCGGCCGTGTTCCTCCCCTCACTCGTGGGGTAACGGAGCGCATGCGGTCGGCCTTCGAGGGAGGAGGGGGTTCATTTGCCTGACAGAATTCCTTCTCGGAAATTGACTGCGGCGCTTTGCTTACAAGCGAAGCGGATGGGAGTCGAGAGGTGCTTCGCCCTTCTGTAGGTGAGTATCTGCTTCGACTGTCGCGGTCACGACGATCACCCCCACGGTTTCGGCTGCCCTGCCAGTTCGTGCCTTCACTTCTTCGGCCACCTCGCTCTCTGTCGTACGATCCTTTGTAGTCACGAGATCGGCTGGACTCGTCACGTCGAACCTCCGTCCTGGAGGAGTCTGCGTACTCAACTCTACGCTGATCGGTAGCTCTCTCGTGAGAACGGTAATCATCACGCCGACGCGAATCTGGCGTCGATGAACTACTCCGGTCTCGAAAGCTTCGAATCTCGTACTGACCTCGCAAGTCTGCTTCAGTGGGCGGCACCTTCACAGATATGCGAGGCTTCTTTGGGATTGCAGCATTAGCAGCATCCTCCGCGGGTCTTTTGAGGCTGTCGGCAGGTTGCTTCACTGCCTGATGCTTTTCATGTTGATCACGTGAAGACTCCAGTCGTGATTCAGTTTTGACGGAGACTGGAGATGATCTGCCGCCGTCGGCTGCTACCTTGTGATGCTTTGCCTCTTTTTCTTGGCGCACTTCACCAGTAGCCTTCGCGATATCACTGTCCTTCTTCACCTCTTGAAGTCCCTCCGCTGATTTCACGTCTGGTTTCGTAGCCTCAGTAAATTTGCTCGCGCTCGCCTTGGTCGGCTTCATGGTAGGAGCCGCCTTCTGGGCCGCTTTCTCGTGCATCAACTTGTAGTGTTCAGCCAAGTCGCGGTAGTTGTCGCTTTCAAGCCTCTTCACCACAGCAGGAAATGGCCTCCCCTCTGTTCTAATAACTAGCTTGCGATCACGAGCACTCCTGACTAGAGCAGCCCATGTTTCATCACGCACTAACGTATTCACGTTGCCAACCACATACAGGCAAAACCGTGCGCGTGTGATTGCCACGTTCAGACGTCGAATATCTCGCAAGAAACCAATGCCGCCGCGCTTAGACGAACGAACACACGAAAACACGATCACATCTTTTTCTCGACCCTGAAAGCCATCCACCGTGTTCACTTCGATCGAAACACTTGCCGGGATCCCCGATCGCGTGATTTCTTGGCGAAGTACGCGCACTTGTTCCTTGTAAGGTGACACGAATCCAACGCTCCATTTGTTGTTGCGAGCGTCTGCACAAGTTTCGAACATGTTCTGGCATAAGCTGATGCAAAAAGCTGCCTCCGTACGGTTATACTTCGACCCGTTCATGTCTTCCTCCCTTGAGTTGTCAACGTCATATAGCAGGAACGGCTGGAAGCTTGTGTGTGCATATACACCAGGGCATACCTTCTGAACTCGCTCCATAACGCTGGGTCCGTCGGCTAGCATTCCGCCGTAAAACCTCTTTGACGGGAAGTCCCGTAGGAAAGGATGCATCCGATACTGCACTCGAAGCATCGACGGGGCAACCCCACTCTCCGCTATCCGTTCAAATAGCGATCGGTCGTATCGCGCTTTCGCCGCGACAATGCTTTTCACTGTAGCAGGTAGCTGCTTCGGATCACCGACCAGCACAACTCGAGCTACGCGCTCCCGAATCGGAACAAGAGTACTTAGTTCCACTGCCTGTGCTGCTTCATCAATAATAAGGGCGTCGAAGCCATGTTTAAGTTCCGAGAAATCGCCACCTCCAGCCTTTGACAGCGTACAAGCAATAATGCTTGCCTTGGACAAGATAGTCTCCGTCATTTTGGCCCGAATTGCAGTCACTTCATCCCGCAAGCGTCGGATCTTACCCGAACATCCCGTTAGCTGTTGGTGCATCTTGGCAAGCGCCTTTCGGTCCTTCTTCTGTCCAGTTTCCTCTTCTGCCTTGTTGTGAAAATCATGGATAGAGCTCCGCAATTGCCGCTGCGTGTCTTGAAGCGAGTGCAACTGCATTGCTTTCGGGTGGATGGCCATTTCACGTCGGATGATGTGTGGCAGGCACACAGAATTAACACTTTCAGATGCGTCTTCACCGGCGTTGCCAAGACGGACAATGGAGATGTATTCCTCCGAGAGTGCCTCAGGAGGATGCACACTCGGCGCTCGAACTTTCGTGACGTTGCCCGAGCTATCCATTAGCCCGTCGGTAACGATTCGCAGCACCAGCTCATTGACTGCACCATTGGATGGTGCACAAAGCAGTATGTTGCTTGTTCGACTTGCCGAGCGTTCCGACGCTGCTCTTGATATAACACGGCGCTTTACCACCAAGTTTGAATGGTGTGTCCGAGATGACAACTTATTTTCCAGTCGACTGCGTGATGACGCGACATTCTTGAGCGCCTGAATGGACGTTCGACTTGGTCCGGCAGCGGGCGAGTCAGAGGAGCGACGAAGGATACTTCCAAGTGCCGATGTAACCCCACTCAAAGAAAATGTTGATGCTGCAGCCCGAGATGATAGCTGTCCGCCGGCTTGTCCAGCATCCATGCCACGAGACCGTGCAGCTTCGAAGTTGTTGAAGTCTCCATTGGTACCATTGGCTTGAGCGTTAGGACTAGTTTTGGGGCTTATCATCGGCATCACTGCAGTAGCTGGTAGCCGCAACGATAGTAATCCGCTAAGGAGACCCATAATTGTTTTCGTCTTGCCTGTTCCCGGCGGTCCTTGAAGCAGAGATACACCCATGCTATAGTTATTGAGAACACTGTGGATGGACTGCAGCTGGGAGGAATTGTACTGGGGCTTGATTGCTTCCCATAACTCGGGTGATAAGAAGCGAGGAGCGCGTTCCAAGGCATCCTTTTTATCCATGAGACCCGTCCACTTATCTTTTAGTTTGGAGGAGAGGGCTTTGATGTCGGCATCATCGTGCTTGCGCAGCTTGTTGACAGCTTTTCCTATACTGGTAGACTGGGTACAGACAAGAAGTCAGCATATCGTCAATAAGCTAAACAGCACGGAGTTAGATGAGTTACCCTCAAATCTGTCAGCATCACGTCCATCTTGCCCAAGCGCTTCAGAAGCTTCACGATCTTTGTACAACTTTCGCTTGATTTGTCTGCCCGCAGCTCGTCTAGTACGGACGTGATGGTGATCAGCTCTGATTGCGTAGACTTGTACGCTTCTGGAGTGAGAATCGCAGTTCTCAAGTGCTCGGGGAGCATGTCTACTGACCGAAGCGCGATGTACTCGCGCGCGGACGTGACCAAGTTACACAGTGGGTTCACCTTCCATTCCGAATCGGCGATTGCACTCGCTGCCAATACTTCAGTTGAGAACGAGCGTACACTTGCAGTCGCGTTGTCCAACTCGCCATCGTTCAGGAAGAGTACCTTAACAGACTCTTCTTCTTCGTTCTTGCTGCTCTTTATCGATGTTTGTCTCCGCCCCTTTTCCGTCTCGCTGATCAAAATGACCCCCAAAAATTTGCGTTTCCCCATAAAACCACTTTGGTTTTGGCTTCCAGCTGCAATTTGCAAGAGAATCACATCTCCGTTCCGGAACAGCTTCTCGTTGAAACCTCTGCCCGGCCGCCCCTTGCCCCTGAACTTTGGCTGAGAGCTAGCTAGTAACCCTTCGTCCTTCTGAACGATACTAAAGCTGATGCATCGCATTCCTTCTCGAGGCTTTTCGGACTCGTAGCGCAGCAGGTGCCCCCCATTGCCATAAGAACGTTTTCGAAGTCCCTCTCGAACTTCGTTGTTGCATTCTTCCACCATCAGGGGCAGGAAAGCTCGGATGTAGTCGGCGCTTTTCTTGAAACTTAAACCGGGGGCCTGCAGCTCTTTATCAGATCGTTCATTTTGGAACTCTCCAGACAAAAGAACAGGCATGCAAACTTGAAGCAGCTGCCGATAAAATGGCAGCAGCGAGCAAACTGCGATGGGTTTCCGTGTTGTCTTGATCCGGTGGAAGAGTGCAGCAAAACGCATATCGGTATCTTCTTCCTCCTCCTCATCTTCTGGTTGCTCTGTGACACCTCCATTGGCGTGTTGCCCTGGTCGCTCTGATTGAATTGCCTTGTTTGAGCCTGGGTGCGAATGTGACATTCCCTTAATCACTTGAGTCATATCAAACGGAGTCTTTATCTTCGTTGCCTGTCCCTTGGGTGAAGGTGCTCTCTTTGATGGTGCCCGGTACTCTTCTTCGGAATAGAAGCTGTGCTGCCTTCTAGCTGCTGCTTCACTCGATACTTCTTCAACACCAGTGAGATCCACCAATGTGAGGCTTTGAGCTCTAGCGGCTGATTTTCCATTCGATGGTCGAGTAGTAGAACCAAACATACTACCGGTAGCAGAAGATTTAGCTCTCGGCGGCAGCTTAGACTTCGATCGAGAGGTCATGTCCACAAAGTTTTTCATACCACTGGGATCTGTTGAGCGCTTTGTGAAAAAGTTTGAGGTATGGTCGAGCTGACGGAATTTCTTGGTCATACGACCAAAGTCAGTAGATTGCTTGGACTCAATTGCTGCTGCCTCGCCCTTTATGCTGTCGATCATAGTAAGAGTGGCTTCGTCTAGACGAGTACTCCCTTTTAGAAGACATCCCAACACTGTCATCAACAACTCAGCGGCCCGTTTGTTCTCAGATGCCGACCCCCTCGCTATACACTCAACCAATGGAGCAATGAGCCCTGTCACTCGCTTACTGGAAACACTTGGATCTTTCAATACTGACATCCAGAATTTCCAGAATGAGATTCCGAAGTCGAGACACTGGACTCGAGTTGATTCCGAAATCTCCACCGTGAGTTTTATTTTCGGGTCAAATAAGGTTGTCATCAGGGCGATCAAAAAATCATTGATCAGACTGGGAAGCTTCAATAAGTGAGCAGCTGCGATACCAGTATCCGTCACCTGGCGCGATGATGTGGTCATAGCTTTCGCACTCGACGCTTTTTGAAATGCTTTATCCAGATCGCCGCCTAGCATGTCGAACACGCGTGACCACACAAAAATCAGCTTCCTCACAGCAGGTAAGCAGACTGCTTGCGAAAAACCGTAGAGGCGCATCGACTGAAGCATGGAAAGCTGGCCGCGTAAAAAAGCCTCGGCATTCCGGTGAACAGAAATAAGGAGGGCCTCCAGCGGAGAAGGTGCTTGCATTGGTGTCTTCTTGTCAGCGGCATATCGGCCAATCAACCTACCAGCAACGCAATATCACATGCCAATTAGTGCTGATCATCAGAGATAGACACAAATTGGGCATACCTTTTCACTAGCTGATCAACACTACTTGTCGGGCTTAAATAGCAAGCACTGATGTGCTGAGACACCACTGGAAACCCAAACGGGTTGGCTAAACCCTTGAGTAGCACTTCATCACACATTCGCCGGAGATATTGCTGAGTCTGGTCCTCGTATTTCCGTAAAGTGTCTGTGATGTGCTGAAGCTGATCAGTGGGAATGGTTTGAGCCGCAGCGCCGTTTAGCAGCTCAGAAATCCCTCCAATTGACTCGAACAGTGCTCCATGAACTTGAAGCGGTATCGTTGTGATCGTATCCCACGAGCATAGTTTCCTCAGTAAATCCGTGATAATCGGCTTTCCCTTAGTGACAGCTTCAATCGATGCCGAGTCGTCCTCATTGTTCGCAACAATACTCGAGTATACAACATCACGAGCAAGCTGCAAGTGTTTGCTCAATATCAGGGCGGCCGTCTCTGCTGCTAAGTCAACAAGTGACTCGACATTGTTAGGTCTGACAACAATGTCAAAGAGGTGATCCATCCACAGTTTCCCCAATTGGGTGTTGGTGTCGCCCCCAGCTTCGGAGCCACAGGGCCACCAGAAGGCGCTTTCAGAAACCGAATAGTCAATAGAGATCGACTCTGACAGCGCGCCTTCATCTCGACCATTTCCACGCTGACTTTTCACGGACCCGGGCAATCGGTGCTCGTAGCAGTCATTTAAAATGGTAAATGCCGCTCTCGACAATGCGACGATCGCAATTGCGTCATAATGCTTAGGGCGCAGATCCTCAACAATTAGAAACCGCAGAATTTTCCTGCGCGTCTTCAAATAAAAGTCAAGCTTCTCTTGGCTGGACTACAGAAAAAACAAAAGTCAGTTGTTAAGAGTCTATAGTGTAAATGTAGAAATCCACCGCACTACATACCGCTTGGCTGGAAATTTGAGGTGGTCGCATTGCCACAAGCAGCGGTGGAAGGAGCTCAAGAAATTGTTTCGTAACAAACACACGCCAAGACTCGAGACAAGAATGATGCATGACCACATCCAGCACGATTTTCGGAGAGTTTACGCTGTGGTTCCAAAACTGGTGTCCAAGACAGCGTAGAAGAACTGCGAAACACTTGGAAACCTACATCGACCAAGGACAATAAATGAGAACGAAAGGCCATCACAGGTAGGAGGTACCGAAGTATCCATGTTGCGTACCACCAACGTAATGGTTTGGTCGTCTGATGGGTCTGCGCCCTGCAGATAATTGAAGACTAGATCCGGGATCGTGTCGAACGAGTCTAGCATTGTTTCCAAACTGTGTATGTCCATTTGCTGTGCACACCAAAATCAAATAGCAGGTTCTTAGCGTGCGAATGCAACCTCTTACACAAGAATAATGACGTCATAAGTACCTGCATCACATGATCGAGTGCAGACCACATTATTTTCTTGGTCGGGGTCTTCACACAGTTTGTCGGCTCCAAGAACTATTACAGAACGTCTAGCGTTATTAAACCAAAAGTATGATAAGTTATAAGACAATTTCACAGCAGTGCCTACGTTTTGGAGGTCCTCTGTCGTTCTCAAGTCCAAAGACAGAACGCTTTTGTTGTATGCTTCGTTTTCCAGTATGTACATCCACTCTTCCATCACAGCGAGGAAATACTGATCTTCCCCATTGTCGCCAGTAAGCTGGATTTTACCAAAGTGTGTTACCATCCCCTTGGCCCATTCTCTGCATGAAAATTCGGTATCAGTACATAACTTGACAAGCACGATCGATCTCAATAACAATACCAAAAAACAACGCTGAAAAAGAGTTACGCACCTCACTGCAGGGTCTGGTGAAACCAGCAATTGATACAATCCAGCACACCCACGGAGGCTCTCCAAGCTTGGATTTACTTTCACATCTGAAAACCGAGACGAAGTCCACTGGAAAAAAAAATAGAAACGTCAGTGCGTGGTTCAGACTCACGTAATAAATCCCCACCCACCCGTGATAGCACCCGCACAATACGGAAATCCGATAGCAGCCGTCGTTGGCCGAGCACCTCGTACAGCGTCAGTGCAACAGCCTCCGATGTCTCTCGGACAGCGCTTGCCATGCCCATGGACTTGTCCGTCAGCTGGCGCTGGACTCGATCGGCGTCCAGTCCTTGCAGCTTGACGAAGAACGTCTTGATGGACTCGGGCATGAACTCGTACTCCAGTTCCACGTGGACGCTCGGCATCGACGCGTGGTAGATATCCACACTACAGTGGCAATTCCAATCCAGTGTAAGCATCCATCGCCGAGGGGTTGTCGTAACTATTATTTACTACTTTGTGTGCCCTACCATTTGCGGCAGGCGCCGAGCTGCTGCTCCATCCGCTTGTAGAAGACGCAGACGCTCTCTGACGACGGGTAGAGCTCCAGCACGCGCATCATGAAGACCATGAGCGGCGAGTAGCCGCACCACCAGTGGCGCATGTCCAGGCTGCCCGTGAGGAACTGGCCCACGCGGTTATACAGCCGCTGCTTGAGCAGCGCCGTCTGCTTGGTCTGCTCCTGCTCGCATAGCTGCCGCACCTCCTCCTCCAGCGCGCGCGCCTGCGCCTCCATGGCTGGTTTTAACTAAATGGACTTACAGCCAATGAGAGCCGTTACCAGTTGCAGACTTCAAGATGGCTACATTCCTGTCGACAATCATTCGGCCCTGGCACACTCATCAATCAATCAATCGGGTGCGCAATGGTGCTGCCCCGCAAGGTGCTGGCGTTCATGCTGCTGGCGCTGCCGCCGACGGTCGTGTCGGCGCTGACCTACTTTGTGGGCGGCGCGAGCGGCGCCGCGGCGCTGGGCGTGGGCGCGCTCTCGAGCTTCGCCTTCTGCGACTCCTGGTACTTCCTGCGCATGGGGCTCCACGCGCTCACGCCGGCGCCGCGCGGGCCTCGCAAGCACCTGCTCGCCGTGAGCAAGGTCCAGGGCCGCATCGGACTCGTGGACATCGACCGCAACGGCCACTGCAACAACGCGCGCTTCCTGCGCGAGTGCGGCTTCGGGCGCCGCGACCTGTGGCAGGTGCGGCGGCAGCGGCGTGGAATATCGAGTGACTTGCTAACCCTTGTTGGTGTTGTTGTTGCACATTGTGCTCTGCGTGTTTTGCCGCTGCGCGCCGACAGCACAACGGCGTGTGGAAGGTGGTGACTGCGGCGGGCGGCAACCTCGTGGTGGGCGCGCAGACCGTGCGCTACCGGCGCGAGCTGTCCTTCAGGCAGGCCTACACGCTGCAGTCGAGACTCATCTGCTGGGACAAGCGCGCCTTCTACGTGGAGCACCGCTTCGTGACCCAGGGCGGCAAGGGCGAGTTCGTGAACGCCATCGTGCTGGTGAAGAACACGGTGCTGGGCGCGCTGAGCCCCGCGCAGATCGTCGCCAAGCTGCCGGCGCTGCAGGCCGACGAGGAGCCCGCCCCGCCCATGCCTGCGGACGTCTCGGCCTGGATCGAGAGCAACGACGCCTCCAGCAAGATGCTCCGCGCGGAAGCCGCCTAGTGATGACGTCGCCCCGTGACGTCACGATTTTTAGAACAAGCTCCTCACGCTAATGAACGCCATCCTCAGCTTTTTAGCGGGAGAAGTTCTTCAAGAACTGCAACTGCTACAGTAGGTGAGCCAGCCAATGGATCCCTTGCGCATCCGAGAGGATCGCGGAATGCCGACGGTGGCGATTCCTGAGCATTGCGTTGCTCTTGTCGCCCGCGCGCTAAGCGGAAATCCACCAGAAACTAAAAACAGACTCCATGTTTCCAATAAATAGCGCGGTGCTAGCGCTGCCCTCTACACTGTCGACTACCCTCCTGCTGCTACTATGGTCGCTGTACACTACACTGTACTGGTGCGCGCGGAGGAGGCCACGGGCGCAGTCCGCGGTCACCACTCCGCCGCGTGACTCTCTATGTATTGCCTGCGTCTGGCAGCACGACCCGTCTATTCTTCCTCGTCGCCCTCGGAGATCGCGTTGAGCCTCGACACCAACGTGCTCGACGGCGAGTTGGCGATCTCCGCCGCCACGCCCATGAACGAGCGCCTCGAGAACGACAGCTCCTGTCAACAGTTGCAACACCACCAGGCAGCCAGTTAGTCACCGGGTGAATATGCAGCAAAGTACCGCCACCGTCGCTGCGTTTCACCTCGAGGATCAGCTGCGCCATCTCGTCGTCCGCCGGGAGCGACATGAACGAGCGGAGCTGCTGCTGCGCGCTCGGGCCGTTGCTGCTGAGGCTCTCCATTTGTGCCAGGCGCGCGCCGATGCAGTGCAGTATCTGCGGCCGAAGGGGTCAGCTCCAAAGTGAGGAGCCATGAGCGGCGAGCAATCCAACCGACCACATTGCAACTCCAGCCGTTGCAGGGTACTGGTAAGTGCGATACCGGTCATATTTCGACCAATCGCAGTCACCGCAGAGCGTATTTTCGACCAATAAACATGTAAGCGTCTGCAGAGACCTGAGGGACCAAAAGAGCCCCCTCAAACTACGTCACTAAATCGGGGTAATCTTCGAACTTTTTCGCGGTTTCAGGTCGAAAAGTGGATCTGTGAACACGATTTCGACTGAAACCTGGAAGATGTCACTAAAAGTCCAGGTTGGCGATTCCAAGGCTTAGCTGAACACCCCCATTGGCGAGTTCGGGCCCGATGTGTTGGAGCAGTAAGCGGTGCAGGCCGCTGAAGATTCGTCAAGATGACTCGAGTTCAAGGAATCGGACTAGATCTTGGAGGGTGTACGCATGTTCAGTCAGGATCGCTTGATCTTGGGAAGCTTGAGCGACGCAATGGCTCCACTAAGGCAGGCTGCCTCCCAGGATACGTTCACTGGGGAGCACTTCTATCCCTTTCGGGTACCCGCCGTCCAGGACACCGGCGGCTCGGACAGGGCGCTGTATCATCATCCTGAATCAAGACCTCGTTCAAGACGAGCGCCTCCGCGCCTGTTCGGCCTATGTGCAAGCCACGCATCTGCTCCCGCAACCCTCATGTGGCCAGTACGCTCGGGTGCATCACGCACATGCCATCCTGGATACCCATCTCCTTCGTTAAATCATCCGGATCTTGCCACCCAGGAGGCTGGTCGAGAAAATGTCAGGTCACCTCGCGTCAGATGTGAAGTCCCAGGTTAAACCCGTTAGTACTACGGATCAGAGTGAAAGCCCAAGTGTTGTCTGCGGGCAACACGAAGAACCGTTGATTTGTGAATCAGCAGCATTCGGAGAAAGAGTGAGAGAATCATCAACATGTGGCGCTGGAGATGAAACAGGCTCCAGCGGCCGGGGCAAAGACAGCGTCGTGGAGAAGGTGTTCACGATGGGAGTCGTTGCGGAGACGGGTAAACAAACAAAGTATATCACGAGCAAGAAACTGCGGGGTCTCCTCAGAATCAAGACCAAGTCGATCGACGAGCCAGACTTCATGCCGGTTCTGACGAACGAGATGATCAAGAGTGTCGCGCATTCAATACATCGGCGCGACCAACCCGACAATGTTAGAACGGTGATAGCTCAACTCTATTTGGAGACGGACTAGGAAAGATTTCGGCAAATCCTGCCTTCAACCTGCTGATGACAGCGTATTTCGCCCTGAACACCCGGAGGGTCTACCAGAGAAGCACGATATCGAGCATCGGATCGATGTGGAAGATCTCAATCTTGCTATGTATCGGCAGCAGTGGCGGCTGTCACCTGAGCAGCAGTGTGAGATCGTGCGCTGGGTTGAGGACATGCTAAAGGCGAAACACATTCGATCAGTACCAGCCCACATGCTGCTCAACGTTCTGCGTCCGGAAGCCAGTTGGCTGGCGGTTCGTGCACGACTATCGGTACTTGAATCGCCAGTGCTGTTTGAAGTTACATATGTAGGTTGATCTATATATATAAAGATACAAAGTAGGTACAAAGCTCACGGCTAGCGTGTGCTTCGCGTAGCCCTGTCATTGGTTGAAATTGGGGATCCATTTCAACCAATCAGACGACAGTTTGCATTTGAGTGGCCCCGACGGCCGCTAACATAAATCAGAGTTCAATTTGACCCAAAGCCCATACTTAGACTCAGTGTCCTGCGTCTCGCACGTTTCCTCGTAGTCTATAGTGTACTTCTCTGGCCCACTTAAGAATCGACACTTTTAGTAAAACCACATTTAGTGTGGACCCCATTACCCATATGATTGGTTATAAACATGCGTTGGCGCAGATCGTTGGACAAAACATTTCGCAGCGATAAAACCTCATGAAAATACCTCAAAATATTTTGCTTGACAGCGTGTTTAAACAACATTGCAGCTAATACACCCGTAACCGACCAGATGGGAAATCGTCTCATGATTGCGATGATACCTTTTTCATTTAATATCGCTCAAAATAATGATACTCCGCAAAAAAACTAAAGGCATCCAAATCGGCTGTCACCAATTGAGGTATGATTTTGTTAGTTTAGCTGCGATTAAATAGCCAACACTACATCTGATAGCGCTGAATCTCAGCTTTACGTTGGGGTACAAAGAAAAAAAACTATAAAAAGTTATGGTCTGAAAACAGAAGTATCGATTCTTAAGTGGGCCAGAGAAGTAAGCTGGATAACGGACACACCTAGCCCGTTATAGTCAGAGCATTCCAATGACTCGGAAAGAAGGTATCTTGGACGAAATGGCTGGAGCACACTGGTTTTCCACGATGGACCACGATGGACTTGATGTCAGCGTACTACTAAGTTCGCATGCGCGAAGAAGACATCAAATTCACCGCGTTCCAATCGCCAAACAGGCTCTGGGAGTATCTGGTGCTGTCCATGGGAGGCCGTAACGCGCCAGCGACGATGCATCGATTGACGTCAAAACTGTTTCGTGAGCTCGAGAACATGAATTCGTTTTACGACGAGATCTAAATCTTCACAAAGTTGCCGAAGATCAAAGTTCGCTGGGAAGCTCTCCACAAGACCTTGGACATCTTGCGCGACAACAAGTTGTACGTGAAACTTTCCAAGTGTGTCTTCTGTGCGGAAGCGATTCCATACCTCGGAGGCTTCGTGGGACGGAACGGCGTGTGCATGGATCCAGACAAGAAGCAGACCATCAAGGACTGGCCTGTTCCATGAAAGCAAGAGGAGATTCACAGGTTTCTTGGCTTGACCGGTTACGTCCAGCAGTTTTCTCCAGACTTTGCGGCATTAACGGCAAGCATGTTCAACCTTCAGAAGAAGAAAACAAAGCGCAACGCGAAGATTCATTTCAACGAAGAGCAGATAAAAGAATTTCATGGAGCTGACGCAACGGCTGCGCAATCCACCTGTGTTGCACCTGCACGACTTCAGCTAGTCCATGCATCTACGCACGGATCCTAGCAAGTTCGCTGTCGGGAGTGTCCAGTTCCAAATCGTCGACGGAGTTGAACAGCCGATAACGTACACGAGTCAGAAAATTAAATCAGCGGAGCTCAACTATCCGACGCATCAGCAGGAACTCTTGGCAATTGTTCATGCATTTGCAGCTTTCCGGATATACTGTTTGGACAAGCCACCGATCGTCGAGACGGATCACAAAAGTATCGAAGGTCTCTTCACGCAGAAGATGGCTAACCTTCGACTAGCGCGCTGGTACGATATCCTTGCGAAGTATCATCCAACGTTCCAGTATCTACCTGGTGTGAAGAACAGAATTGCTGACGAGTTAAGCCGGCGACCAGACTTACAACCTGAGAGCAAGCTCTTCCACGACTTGTGTGTGACAAGCTTAGACGACACGTCATTCAGCTTAGGGATTAGTGAAGTGATCACGGACATCGAGCTTGTGACCAAGATCAAGAAAGCGTATGAGAAAGGTCGAGAACCGCAATAAATCTTCACAGCAATCAAGAGGCGCTCAGTAATGCTGTAACCGAAGGCGGAGCGACAACATCAGGAGAAGTGTCGCTGATACTCGAAATCAAGCGGCTTACGCTGGTACCAGTCTCCATTCGATGGTGTACCACGCGTGGTCGTGCCTAACGATGTGGAGTGGAGGCAGACGATCATCAGCGAGTATCACGATTCGAGCTACGGTGGTCATCCTGGTGCTGAACGTACGTACTTGACTCTCGCGCGACGCTGGTACTGGTCGAGAATGCTGAAGTCAAACCAGAAGTTCATTGCAGACTGTGAACCTTGCAGACGGAACAAACCCCGGCTTCCCGAACCTCCGGGTCTGCTAGAGCCTCTAAAGATTCCGGATGAACGATGATGATCGATCTCTATGGATTTTATCCAAGAACAAAGAGAGAAGTAGACTCCATCTGGGTCGTTGTGGAAAGGCTGACGAAGAATTGCCATTTTGTACCGACTATGAAGAAGGTAACCGCCGAAGGCGTCGCCCGTCTCTTCATCGACCATATTTGGAAGCTTCGTGGTATGCCTACGAACATCGTCGCAGACCCGACTCAACCACTTTGCGTGTTCAATCCAGCGAAAGCAGCTGAGAGGAGGCACTTCTATCGGCAGATGTTTCCCATCAGTGTATCCTTCAAGGACAATGACTCGCTCATTAGGCCCGTGCGTGATCACAACGAAGCAGTGCCTAACATCATCCTGGTCAGCGCTGGCCAAATACTCACCCGACAAATCCCACGAAGTGTTTTGACGCTGAAGATGCTTGAGGAACTCCGTCACATCGTCGCGTGAAACGCCATACGTAATCTGATCAGGGCGAGTATCCTCGAACGCTTCCCACATTTCCATGGTCACCAAGTGCGGCTGGCCAAGATAATGGAGCGCTGAGCGAAAGACGTCCATGAAGCCAGTAGCCGCTTCTGATGCTCCATCACTCTCGTTGTACCAAGCCATGAAGGGTCCATCGTCTCCAGAGTTCTCCACTCATCCATTAGCTGCATCATTGGTCTCGTGGAAGGGTTGGCGAGATGTTCCATCCACACACAGCTCAATTTTAGCGGGCGTCCCTTCCAACGCACAAGGTAACAACGATGCGGACTCTCGTCATGGACGTCGATCAAACGCACGATGTCAGCCTTGGCTTCGTAGTCCCAAGGCGCATCAGGATCATAATGTTTGACATGACGCGAAGGCAGGTATCTAGCTGGAAGAAGAGGAAGTGAAGGATGCCAGTGGGAAGTCTGGTCACCGCGACGTAAGCGAAAGTGTTTCATCCTTGCGGCGTCTTCATCACCATCGCAATCATCACTACTCTCTGTACTTGGCTGCGACGCGGATTGTACAGGAGCACCGGATGGAGACACAGACGCGCGCGTGCCTCTATCTGCCGAATCGCTGTCAATTTCGTCACCAGATGACCACTCCACCCGTACTTCGTACATCATCTCTTCGAGGCTCATTCTACGGGGTTCGGGATTGTTTGGTGACGACTCAGCACGCACAACGGCAAGCAGCGGCGTAGGCGAATGTGCAGCAGAAGGCGATGTAGAGGGTATCATCAGAGCCGCGACAGGTGTCGCAGCCTGTGACTCGGCAGCTTGGACCATTGTGACAGCCGACGCATCTCCAAGCGGGCTGTTAATAGCCAACGATGCGCTTGGGCTAGGGGTAGTAGAAGCATCAGGCGAGCTACGAGAAGCAGAGCGAGCTTGCGGGCCCTTGCGGGGCTGCGCTGGGCCCCAATAAAGTAAGGCGTCCGGCAGCTCATCTTTGGAGTCGTGCGGATCCTCGGATGCTGCGGACGAAGCACCAGGTGTCCCAGGAGTCGAGCTTTCGCTACGTGCCATTGCTGCGGACAAGACGGCACGGGAGGGCATGCCAATAGTAGGTGTAACCACAGCAAGAACCCCCAGCGCGAGTGGAACTTATCCAAGCCCCGGACCAACATGGCCAAGGCGGACCACGGCGAAGCTGACAGGGGTCGGACGAATTCCGGGCCAGAAGTCCTCCGGGCTACGTTGCTTCTTCTAGAATTACTAGACTAGAAGGGTATCGTGTTTCAAGGGAAGGTGGAGTATAAGCGATTGGTTATTACGACAGCCAATAGGGGGTAGCCTACATCTGATTGCGATATAGTATAGCATAAGTAAACCTCTATTAAATATGAGGAAGCAGATGTAGCGCGGCTGTGGAAGCTTCTAGAAGCTTATATCCGTCTGAACTGCGGGGCGGCACTTTCCTTTTTGCACGCCCTCCGCCAAGCTCGACGCCCCCGTTTTAATATTGTATCAGCAGAATTTTTGCCAGTCTCCGGGAACCGAGCGCGAATAACGTACAGCGTCGACTCCTTCACGTTGTGGCACCAAATGACGAAGGCGTCTTCGCTGATTTTCACGCCGCAACGAGCTGGAAGCTCTTCGTACTTGCGAGCTCGAGCAAAGTGCTCGCCAATACAGAACTGCCACTCAATCGAGTCACGAGTCGCCAGGATCGCGAACGCCTCTCGCTCTTAGAACCTGTCGCTAGCCAACTCCCTCACCAACTTGGCGGTATCAGCCTGAAGAAACCCGGCCAGCGACTCCAGTTTTGAACTGTTGTCGTTGTCAACCTATTCGCGACGTCCAACGTCGCCATCGTCGACGGATGTAACCTCCAGCCAAGCTCGTCATAATACACCGGCCCAAAGTCTGAGTACAGTACACCCCCAGCAGCTCTCCCAACTGCATGGCCACTTGTGTCACAACAATAGACGGAGCTCACGCTGAACGAGCTCCGTCTAAGCTGCGATTTGGTATCACTTGAGAGAAAGCAGGGTTTGAATCGATTGTGACGACAGAGTTTATGTTGATGAAGCTATACTGATTGTATTTATTTCTTGTTACAACCCCGGTACTTGTTACACCTTGATGTTGCCGTGCGGACTCTAGCTCACGCCGTGGAGAGCCAACACACACTCATCTTGAACCCGTGTCATGCCCTCCGCCAAAAGGGCATTGCTCTCAGGATTGTTTTCTTTGTCTCTTTTTATTTTCTTTGCGCTGGTGATAGCGAGTGGCCAGACCCCGAACGTATTCCAGGTTTTCTTCTCGCTCCCAGGGCGGTCTAGCCATTTGATGTTATACTGCTTTTCCCATTCTTACGTGGGTATCCAACAATGTATTCTACGAGTTCACCCTCAATCCCATCTGGTAGCCAAACCTTGAAAATATCTTGGTCCGATCGATCGCTGGCAACATAAGGCTTCAGTAGTTAGGTACTCACCACTGGGTCAAAATTCTACCCGCGTGGAATAGTCATGCCCAACCTGCTCCACTACGCTGTACGGGCCTATCCATCTTGGTCCTAGCTTTTCCTTTGTTGTCCATGCGCGGAAATTGGTTAAATTGTCCGTGGACAGCAGTACTGGATCGCCAACATCAAAGTCTTGTGTTGGTCGGTTGCGATCCTAGTAACTACTCATACGATCTTGAGATGCTTAAAGTTGTCACCGGACACGAGCCAAAATGATTTTTTACTGCTCGACAAACTCACTTCCATGTTGCGGTTCATTGTTTGGCTATTTTTCGTTTGAGGCCCGGACAATGCTGGGGTTGCTGACACAAAACCAATGTCCGCTTCAAAAGGCGACATTCCAATGGAGGCCTGATTTCTGGCGTTTTTCGCGAATTCAGCGAGCGAAACGAACTTATCCCAGTCATCACTAGCGCTATTCGTAAAAGCAAGCGAGTAATTCTCAATTGACTGGCTAACCCGCTCGGTAACACCGTTCACCTGCTGACGGAACACCGTTGTCAACATCTGACGCCCCTAGTATCCCACACATATTTCCCCAAAGAACATCCTGCGTGAGCTTCTGGATGAATACGCGCAGATTCACGACCTTCCCTGACTGACGATAAAACTGAAGAGGACAGACAACGAGCACTCGCATCTGCACGGAGCCGCCTTATGGTGACGAAGCGCTTCCGAGAGAACATCAAGAACAACAAGCACGAGCGGCTGGACGCGTACAGAGGGATGGAAAAGCACGTGCTGAACCTCAACGGGGATTTACACAATATAGCGACGTAAAATTGGCTGCAAACGCGCGGTGACATCAAATACCTCACGGGAGAAGAAGGACTCGGCAGTGGAGGAGAAGCGCTCGACTTCGACGAACTCGGGCACATCAGCGAATGGGAAGCGTTCCCCATCGACGAAGAAGCGATCGCCGACGAGTACAGGTAAGGAGAATGGCAGCAGTTTCGACAGAAAGTTGAAACGTACAGACGCGTCTGCTTGAGATCCAGAGGGTGTTTACGCGGGTGCTGTCAACGATGATGTAGCTGATCTCGACGACACTGATGACGAAGATTACATCCCCAACACCACCGTCAAGGCTACACACTCACGTGGAGCTCGTCGTCGTGTCCTGTCCAATGCTGCTAGTAAAGGTAGGCTGGCTGTCCAGAAGAGAAGCGTGCTGAAAGACTTGGACCACCAGCACTGAATAAGAGCCGTGTCCCACCTCGTACCAGTAAGGACAGGCAGCCGGATGACTGCAGTGGATAACAGGATTCGATACCGGAAACTCTACATAATTCTGTACTGGAAGATGGAACAATGCCAACTAGCAGTGTTTTACAGAATCCTGTACCGGAAACCATACTAAACATGATACCGGAAGATGAAGATGTTATTGATTAGCTTCATGGGATGAATACGATTGTTTCTGACCTTGATGGGGCCTTTTCGGATTGGTTTTCGAATCGTAGGAGTTCATGGCAGTATTTTCACGAGCAGTTCGGTTTGTTCACAGCTCAGCACGTACAAGCGTTTCCCAGTTCGATCTACTACGTCAGTTGCCAAACAGAACAAGCAGATACTCGGTAGCAACCTCCTTCGAAAGGCGAAGACTTAGCACATCGCGGTTTCGGCGGAGGATGACGTCCCAGCTAAATCCGGTGAAGTCAACACGTCGGATGCAAAAGATGAAGGAAGCTCGACGACGAAGCAACCTGCTGAAACGGAGGATTCGAACGACATCGTGAGCTTGTCTCTCATATTTAGTTCTTGGAAGGTGGTGTACAGAAAGACGCTGAAGTTTACTCACGGCATTAAGCAGCAAAAGCGAGCAGACGTGCTTCGTACGCACCGCGTCGTGAGATGCACAAATTGTACGGCACAAGTAAATGCTACGCTGCAAAAGCAACATGAGGGTTGGTATTACGCTTACCTGCCAGAAGGAAGGCACAATCAATGGAACATAAGGAAACGTTGAAGGCAGCGTTATCTTCGTTTGTGCCGGCAACTAGCGATGCCCAATATGAACAAGGAACGGTGTATTTGCTGCAATTCCCTGATGGCAATCACGCCCACGAGCTGTATCGCACGTTTCTCGATAACTGGGGGTGGAATTCGAGCTGAATGGTTCTCTACAAGCGCGGAAATGTGCCTCACCTGGTAAATCACACGAACAACCGCCTTGAATCGAAGTGGGGGGAAATCAAGCAGGTAGTTAGCAAAGACGGTTATGTCGACGAGTTGGTCACAACACTGATCTTCCTACAGAAGGTCGCTGAAGATGACTCTTTGGGTAAATACCACAGGGTGGTATCATGTCCGGAGCAGTTGATCTAGCTATGGCTTTATCTCATTCACTTGTGATCTCGTGGAGGACGAATTCAACTACGCTACGAGTGGCCGAGCTGATTACGAGGTGCACGCGAAGGGGGGGGTTGCCATTTTAGAAAGCGGCCGGACTACACGATCTACACAAAGATGAACTTTTGCGTACAATATTGGTATTTGTTGGGTGTTGAACTTGGTAGCGCTAACTTTGTTTTTGTTGTTGTAGCTGTACACGTGTAATTGCATATTTAGACAGGCATATGTGTTGTCGTGCCGACACATCATGTTCTGGTGGGTGCAAAACCTAAGTGAAACCATGCTTCCCCTCTACAATACTATCGCGCAGCGCTGGATACAAGGGTGTCCGATTAACGACATCGCAGTCGGCGACGTGGGTGAGGGCGATATGAACCTTCGATTGCTTCAAATGGTGGTCAAACCAAAGGCGTTCCATACTGGCGATCCTTAGAGCAAGGCGATGCGACAAGTGTAAACAATCGTGTTGGTGTTGTATGTTCAAAGCACACCGACATTAGAGAACTTTCGAAGGCTCGTAGATTTGAACTTCAGATTGAGATAGACCAATGCTTTGCAATCTCAAAACCTATCTAAACGATGCGTTTCGAAACCATTTCACTTTCAGTTTGAAAGGTCAGTCGTCAAGTACTGCTCGCACACTACCACGATGCGAGGAAGAAGTGCTCCCGACAATTCCTGGCCAAATGAAGCCACTGATGCGGCCCCAGGATCATCACCGGCGCAAACGCGTCTCCTACAGGAGCACGAGCAGCACCAAGTCACCCCAGTAGCCCCTGACCGACCTGCGTTGCGCCAGAAATTTGCGGCCGTTGACGACGTCGTGCTGCTAAAAGCGGTCAATTACTTTCGCCCATGGACTGCTGCGGTCGGTACTTCCAATGGAATCATGAAGGTTTTCGATGAGATTGCCGCTCACTGCCGTTTAGACCCGAAGTTTGGCTTAACGAAGCCAGGTCCGGCAATGCGTACCCGATTCGCTAGTCTGATCAACCAGTTCAAAGCTGACCAGTGTCAGTCCATGCGCAAGTCTGGAACGGTGGAGGACTACGAGGAACGAGAAGTTCTTCTTCAAAACATCCTGAACCAAATGAAAACTAGAAGGAAAAGGATGTCGAAGAAAAGGAGCAAAAGTCGGCTAAACAGAGAGGGGTTGAGAGCTCGGGTGCCCTCCTGTGACGACTTGCTATGGGTGAGCTCGACGAAGACGACGAGGATGAAGCCAATGAAGACAGGCTCAGTGATGATGCGGATCTGCAGCACGAAGCTGCGTCTCTCGACGGATCGCTACCGACTACACCAAACAAGCGCTCTAGAACGCCGCAGATAACCGGTCGAGTGGTAGCAAGAAAAAAAGTTACAAAGCGCGAGCAGCTTGGTGTAGTGACAAATGCATTGGCGGGTGCGATTTTGGGATCGGGTGAAGAGGACAAGCTGAAGTACGAGTACAAGGGTAAACGACTGGAGCATGAACGCGAACAAGATCAGCAGAAGCGGCAACATCAGAAAGAAGGAGCTGAAAAGCGACGCGAGCACGAGCTGCAGTTCGAAGAACGCCGACTCAAAGCAGACCAAGAAAGAGAGAAAAGAATGCACGAGTTTCTATTGAAGATTCTGAGTCAGCAAAAAAAAAACTAGCTGGTGTGCTGGCTGAGCTGAAGGTAAAAGTTGATGGAGGGAGGACTTAATCCGAAATACATTGAGATTTGATTTCCCAATGGTTGCAAGCAGGTGTGGCAATTGAAGAGCAAGACAGCCACGATAAAGTTGCGACCCACTGGAGCTTGCCGTGCGCTGCTTCTTATCCCAGTTTAGAAACTCCCATAGGATTTTTACTCTTCCGAATCCTCATTCAACTCCTTCTCGTACGCTGCTCATGTTCTTGTTAAACTGCGAGCTCGATCTGCCGTCTATTGTAACTGGTGAACAGATATACGAGCCACAACTGTATGCGGGATCTCCGTAGATGAGTTTTCCTTCAAACGTGCCATCAGAATCCTCTGCCATGACGTCTAGTACCCCACTGAGACTTAATAGTGTCGAGTCATGCTTCCGTCCTTCAACCGGGCCGTACATACTCACTATATTCCCATCAGGAGATTGAATGCTCTGCCAATTGAAGCAGTGGCGCCGAGGGTGACCATTGTAAACAGACCTTTGCAGATTTTCATACGCAATACCTGCGTGTTCTCGAGCACTCGGTCGAGAAATGTATTGCTTTGTTCCCCCCAGCAGGTATGAAGAGGGGCTCCAGCGGTATGTGTGGCATCACAATACTCGTCAATGCGCTCTTTGATTAACGCTTCGTGGAAATACAATATATCTCGGTGCTTGTCGTACAAAATCTTCACAGTTGCAGCGAGGGCCCTGCTAAATGTTGCAGTAGACCTGCCGAACTCACTGGTAACAGTGAACAGTTTGCACGCTTCCGACAATCTCCTGCACATCATAGCTAGTGCCTCCACACGAGAAATGTTGTCGCCATGAGGTGTCATCACGCCATCGACAGGTAACTGCAGCTTTGAAGCAAGCAGACGTAGTTCCTCGACTGTGAAGCGATATCGAAGCTTAGCCGTTGCGTCATCGAGCATCGCGTTGAAGGTGCGCGATCTATCAACAATTGGTGCGGCGTCTCGAATCCTGAAGCAATGCACACGCTCAAGTGTCGTCATAATGCGCGCAAATCGCTTCTTTTTACCACGAGAAAGAAGCCATGCTTGGCTCAGAACCACCATCGCTTGATCCACAGTCAGATTGGGCCCGACGAACAGCGCCTTTGCTCAACGGTGTATTTCTGAAAGTGAAATCGCTGTTGAGCTAAGTTTGTATTTGCTCAAACCTAATCACGTTTGAGTTTAGTTTCGCCCCTAATCCACGCTGAAGTGAAAGTGAATCTGAAACGCGCGGTATTTGGGGGCTCCGAAAGTTCTCTATTTAAGGCTGCCTTGGGGTTTCTCGACGTTTTTTTTGTTTGTTAAAGCCTTGCATGATGGAAGATTGGCTGAGTTTGCTGTAATCCCAGTGGAATCCAATTCGCCAATCGGATCCGGTACTGGCGAAGCGAAGACAACGACAAACACACGGAGAGCGCATTCCGTAAAACAAGCGAAACCTGAGCAGAAGAAGACACCAAATGCCGTATCAACGAAAACGCGGAGCCACGGAACAAACATCAAGGAAGGAGCGCCAGACGCCCCATTCAGTAGTATGTTTACCCCCCCATCCAAATCACCATGCCTAACGAACAACAAAGGCGACGCTTTGAGAGAGCTTTCAATACTCGTGCAGTACTGGCAGAGGCTAAGCAGCACTCCCAATAAGAAAAGCCGGTAACCTTCGACGACGCCCAGAAGCTACTTGCAGACCAATTATCTTTGTCAAGCGTTAAGTCAGCGGTGGACGATCTGCAGCTTTAAATCTGGGCGGTGGAAGATGCAGTGGAGGTTCGAGTGCTGTGCCATCATGAGCCCAGACCCGTCGTAACCAGATTGGTTGACCTAACGAAGATTGAAGAAGCCAAAGGCGCCATGCCGTACAACGTTGAAGATGACAATACTTATGTGGCCTGCTGGAGAGATTTGGGCTGCATCACGCAGGAATAGCTGCCCGCTATGGAGAGAATTATATACGCCAAGAAGGTTCTGAGGGACATTGGTTTTACATTGGACTGGATTGAAGGCATGGAATAGAACGAAATTGATCTCAACGCCGTAGAGTTCCTTTCGGTAATGTGAACATGCTGTCCAAGGTAAGGTATCGCTGCTTATCATTCCGAATGATTACTGTGAGCGCTACGGGGGAATATAACCGAAGCGTCACAGACCCGCAACACCATATGATACCGACACACTCATTACTTTTTTTCTGTTTACAGGCTGACCAGAAGGGTGCTGCAAGGACCGTGCCTTTGGGTATGAAGTACCTGAAGATGGAAGCAACATCTGGTTCCGGCCTGCTTGCGTTCCGAGAGGACGTGTGGCTAAATCTTAGCTGTATGATCACAGGAATGTTGTATCGCATGGCGCCTACACGGCGGTTGGTGTGGTAAATCCGTCGTTTTACCGCAGCAAGACCCCCTCCGACCAAGTCAAGGTGATCACCGCCGTCGACCATTTGAGGCTTCGAAGAGGCGCAATATTAATGTTCTGAACATCTTCGGAGCGGAGTGGGTAACCTGTTATATCGCTCGTACAACGCACTTTTGCCATACGTTCGACCTTCAGCAAGGAAGCGTAAAGAAGATTACCAAAGTGCTTCGTGAAATTGACCAGCATTTACTCCACACCAACATCGCTCTGACATATGTGCCTGTGCGGTGGTGCAACCAGATGGATGGGAGCTCATGCGGAATTCTTTGCCTGGTTGTGCTGGAACTGTTTGTATTGGGCAAAACGTGGACGGACGAGTTGGACGATCTTATTCCGAACCTACGCCTTCGCTACTTGAGCACTCTCTTATCCCAAGGTAGTAATGGCAGTGGTGTTCGTCTATAATATGTGAATAAATACAGAGCGCTTTGCTTACCACTACATTTGCCCCCTCCATTTTCATGCTTCAACATCTCCATTGGTGGGCTCGAGCCCGTGTCACGTTGAAATACCACGAAGTGCCTGATACCTACTCTGGCACTGAAGATACGAAGAACGAAGTGCTGTATAGCACAGCCCAAACAGGATTAATTCCATGGTCGCACCGGTTTTGTACGGGATTGTCATACCGGTACATACCGGTCCCGTATTGGTTTCAATCTGTGACCCCCAGAAGCCTTATTCGTACGTGATGGTCACACCGGTACATACCGATCCCATATCCCGCGACGAGTGAATATACCACATGCCCCTATCACAGCCTACCCTGAGTCACAGATTATGAACCTGGTCAAAGTTAGATTTCGTGGCCGCGTGATATTCATGACCACTATCCTATCTCAGCCTTCGCGTAGCCCTAGTTAAGTGCCTTCGTAAAATTGTCGCTTTCCCTCAGTAGAAACTGTAGAACTATAAATGTAGCAAATTAAATACGTAATTTATGTGAGCAATTGGTAAGAAAACCACTCTGAATAACATATGTTTCCGCTGACTACAGTTTCTTTCCAAAGTCAAGGTGGTAAAACTCCGCATACTTTTCGGTATCACTAACACGTGATGAAGCGGTTACTCTCGCAGTGCCAATACAGCACGGTCTCACCCGCCACTACGTTCACGTCCACAGAGTCTCCGTTATCCTCTACAAGCGCCCAGAAGATGTATCCTCGCTGGGAAATGAGGCGAGGCGGGTGAACGCGTGAACTGCCCAGGTGACTAGTTTGCGTGCTCCCGGTTGAAAACGATCCATCTCGACAGCCGTATTATCCACGATATATCTGCACCTTCTGGCGCCTCAATGAACGATCAGGCGAATTCTCCCGACGCTACCTGGAATCCTTTGCATTTTCTTGCACAGCGCATACTCGACCTGCGTCACCGGTACCCTGGGTACGCCATCTACGCCATGGTCGCGGACATCGGCGACGCCTTCCGCCACGTTCCCGTGCATGCTGATCGGGGAAATTGCCACGCTCAACCGTTGGCATAGTGTCGGCATGGCTGTATTCGGTTGAACATCATCTCCGGGGTTCTTCCGTGTTTGGAAAAGCTGTCAGACACTAGGTGCACCATTAATCCTAGGTTACACATAACCATTTTGTATATCGATTTTTTCAGTGGGTCGACGGTATCGTCCTCATCGGAGTCGACATCGGCGATCGCCTCAGAGAAGCGTCTCAGAGAATGAGTGAAACTTGTGGTTGGCTCAGATGGCTGGCACGAAGGAAAGTTCACGATCTGGTCGCGTCAATTCCACACTAGAGAACTTTAGATCTTGGACTAACTCGGCATTTTGGAACAAAAAAAACATAGTCTAAAAATATATTCCAGTGGAACAACTCGACCCTTCGTTATTCCACTGGAACTAAGTATTGGAACAACTATTGGTAGTCTATCCGTAATTTATCTAGATTTTATCCAGCTTTCGTTGTTCCAATTCCAGGCGATATTCCAAGATCTAAAGTTCTCTACTGTTGACATCGACTGGAACATCCTGTTTTCCTGTCCGAACTGAAAATGGCTGGATCCGAGCAAATAGTTGGTGGGGATGTGGATAAGATGGCCAAAACTGTTATCCAACCCGATTCAATATTTTGCTTTGACCAGAATTTAAAGCCATCTCTATTGACGATATCCAGCTGGATCATATTTTGCATGTTTCAGATAGCCATCGAGCTCTATTAGAGTTTCCAGCTCGATTATGCGCAAATGAGATGGATCGAGCGCAAGTGATACACGACCTTGTAGCATTTACGGAGTTCGAAGCTCGCTTTAAGCTCTCACTCATTTACTCACTCACTCAATGATTCACTCCATTACGAACACCGATAAAAAACAGTTACGAGTGGCAACAAGTTCCTCTGTACGCAAGAAGCTCTGCGCACTAGAACAACAGCTTTTTTGGACTACAAGATAGGTGTCACGAAAAGTTGCTCTAGGAGGGGCTCGAACCCTCGACCTGCGGCTCATAAGACCACTGCTCTAACCAACTGAGCTACAAGAGCAGCAATCTAGCGTGTATGGGTCCATTTGTAACGACCTTAGACTAAATGTTGCTTTTTACGAGGGTTCTTTAATGCGGATACTCCTATTTAACGAAGGCCTCTGCAAGTGAAACACGGCCGTAGATATGTTAACACGGTATATCAGGTTAGCCCGGAACTGAAAGTGGGGGGAGATTGAAATATCGAACGCCGCAGCGACAGTCATCCATCGATCGATTTAGACACTTTGTGACGTTCTTAAGACCATTTATGGCCTGCAGAAGGTGTCGCCCCCAGTATTAGTAAGTTGATGAACCAGAGTCTTGAAAAAACTATATCCGACCACATGCAGTTGAATTATGAGCAGAGGACATTGTTCGCCAAAAAGCCATTATTAACCTAGCCCTTAGTGGTACCTCCGTGAAGATGTACAGTGAGTGCACTGCATACACGGGGCACGCTCCCGCAAAGCCAAGCCACCATTATTTGCAGCCCTCGATCTCACCCACAAGGGTAACCTGCGGTCTTTCCCCTACTTCTCCTTGACGCGCCCCGGCAGTCACCTTGACGGAGCCGCCCTCGATGTCCTGCACAACAGGCTGCTGCGTTGCATCTCCTCCTCCTTCACCGCATTAGACGAAACGCGTTTGCTAAGTGGTCCACGTAAGCGAGGTACTGCACTTGAAAATGTCAGACAAGGTGCAATGGTCTCGCCACACCGGAACCCATGTTCGCGACGCGATATTTTAGCAACTACGCGGTGTGTTGAGTCGAAACGAGCCTCAATCAAAGCAAAAACAAACCAACTAGTAGATGCGCTTTCGTTAACATGTAAATTTCAATTTCATTGTTGAGGTGATCGTTTTGCCCCCCCCCCCCACTGGATGCTGATTTCCGTTCCGGTTAAGTCAGGGATGGGGTGTTAATAGTAAGGAGGAATCCGCTTTGGGGTCCGTAAATTAGGCCGTGTTCGCCTTGCAGAGGAAATTCCATCCGATCTGATAATGGCTGAATCCGAGCAAATATATGATTTGTTGTGCATAAGAAGGTATGACTTATCCATCCCGACTCAATATTTTGCCTGGAGCTGAATGTCAAATCCACTCTTTCGACGTTGTCCAGCTGAATCACATTTACCTGTTTCTGATAGTCATAGAGCTGTTTTAGGGTTCTAGCTGGATTATGGCCAAAAGGGGTGTACGGGAAACACGGCCTAAAAATAAGTCGGTTTGGGGTAAGTTGGATTCCTGAATCGGAAACTAGCTCTGCTAGATTAGAATTGACCGTGTTTTGCTAAATTCCAACGGGGTTATTTACTAATGATCATAGTCCGCGGCCCCTCTGCAACCTATGTGTATGCCGTCCCCATGCGTAACCAGTACGCGTAGCCTACGTTGTGACCAATGTGTACCCCATAGCTAAGGACCATTAAAGCGTACTTAAGTGATACGGCGAATGTCACCGGCCAGCTCCTTTGCTTTGCTTCTGCGTTGCCAGCAGAGCCCTACGAACCAGTGGGGCACTTTATCGAGTCGGGCGTTGACACGACGGGCGGAGCAGAGGCATCTTCATGATAGTACTTGGTTGTCCTCATCATCAGCCAAGTCGACGACTCAGACCGCTTCCCCGACGAGTCTTTCGGTTAAAATACAACCAGCATAACGAATGTATACTTGAAAGGATTAACCCTGAGCTACCCCTAGCTACATGTACTGGATCCAATATACACGGTAGGAGAGTTCGTATTGAAATAATATGCTTGTGATAAAGTAACAATTTGAGTAGCACCTAACATTTGGTTTTCAAAGCACGGTAGATTTCATCTTTACCAGGAGAGTTATGAATGAACATACTCCCTCCATTTTAGATTACTTGACCCAATTTATCATCAGTCCGTGTTGTATGTACCAGAGTTGTAACCGCAATAAACCGCACATGAAAATGACGAGCGCTGTATAACGAATGCGATAGGGGGGGATTCCGTGATACAACTGCCAAACCTTAGCCGTCGGGCTGGAAAATACTGAAAACCCTCGTTTGGGTGCAATCTAACCACTATTTACTGCGCAGTGATTGGACGTTCTGGTCCAATAAGATCTTCTCCGTACGATTCCATCAATCACTTAATTCCACCAAGTAAAATCAAACAGAGCTGGATATACTCTTGTCAAGTAACCTGAAACGGAGGGAGTAGCATTTTTATAAAAGAACCCTCGTAAAAAGCAACATTTAGTCTAAGGTCGTTAGAAATGGACCCATACACGCTAGATTGCTGCTCTTGTAGCTCAGTTGGTTAGAGCGGTGGTCTTATGAGCCGCAGGTCGAGGGTTCGAGCCCCNTGAATCATTGAGTGAGTGAGTAAATGAGTGAGAGCTTAAAGCGAGCTTCGAACTCTGAAAACGTTATTTGAGGCTTTTATAATTTCTAAAAACGAGACTATTACCCAAGATGTGCAATTTGGCATAATAACTTACAATAATATATTTTCGTGCGTTTCTGTAGACAATCATCTGTTTCGACAGGCGTTTGTGTTTCGTACTAAATACAGAGGTGCTTGCTCATTCGCGTGTGTTTACATCTCTTCACGGGGCAAGTAGACTTGATTAGCTCGCTGAGTTAAGCTCACTGGAGTCCCCCCTCGAGCTCATCGTGACTGGTCTCGCTGTGCTCTCATGTTGAGGCCTTAACCATGCTGCTTGCTGCATCTCGAGTTGTAGACGGGTATACACGGAAAAACCAGCTGGACCACCTCCCCAAAAGCCGAATGATTACGCCACTCTCCCCGGCTGCTAGAAGGGCGCAAGCACCTCGTGTCTGAAGTGAGTGTGATGAGTAATCGTTCGGGGTCAGGTCCATGCATTTCACTGATTTTATGATGAGCTTGGCGACGCTGGTCTTCTTGATGGTCTCTCTCCGCGAGGTGGGGGAGGTATGGACCCAGGGCCACTCCTTCAGAAATTCATTTCGCCCGTACTTGTAAACATTTTTGTGCTGCTGCCGCTGGATGCAGCACGGTGCTCTGAGCGATAGTGACGTATAACGGTTCCTTGTGCGATTCGATCATCTTTGTGGGACTCTAACAGGAATTCCACCGACTTGCCTCAGAAGCACCTGGATTCAATTGATGTCCTGGTTAGTCCCGTAGAATCACATTGTGGCCCTTGATGCAGTGTGTTCTTATGGATCCTGTTGATCGGTCGAGGGACACTGGTCCCCAAAGCTCTGAGCTACGATCGAGAAAGAAGAACGCTAGCACGATTGAACCCCACAGGAGAAAACCTTGTTCGTCCATGACACCTAGCAACTCCTGCATTTTGAGCAACATCGGTGTAGTATCCGCTCGACTTGACTCTTGGTGCGTTTGTAAACTTGAGTGATGAGCTCAAATTCCGGATCACGGTAATCGAGCTTAGCGTTCCGTGCTGCCTTGTGTGCGAATGCCACCGCTGCCATCTCTTCGTGAAAGGTCCGATACTTGCTGCAGTTCTGAACTTGTTGCGTCCTGCTGAGGCACACAACCCTGCGAACAGCCCAACCACCCGTGCTTGTTGTGACCCGGGCAATTCATAAATCCACACTGGGAAGCCGAAATCGTTACAAAATGATTCCCAGAATTTAAAGTTTTTGCTGTACCGCCCGGAGTCCATTTTGCAACTGCGGCCTCGTTGAGCTGCTTTGTCTTTTTTTCCTCGATCCGCTGATGGCGTCTGCTTTCTATACATCATCACAATGGTCAGTTCGAGCGTGCAGGTCACACTCCGGAGTCTGCTCCATAGTCCTGATCAGCGTATGTGCCGCGGCGTAGAGGCGATACCGAGCCTGCCTCAGTGCTCACTGACGCAATTGGTTCTGTCCTTTTATGGAGCGGCAGTTCATCTTTTCAATGATCCTTTTAACCCAGCGATAGTTGCTATGGAGCGTGACGTGCCGCCATGACTCTTTTACGATCAACTGTGGTCCCCATTCACTCGTCACTCTCGCAAGAAGTCTTGCAATGGCTGTGCCGTTAGCGGGATGGTTATATGGAGACATTTTCTGATAACCATGCTTGAGATCATCAATCCTGGCTGCTGGAGCTGTAGCAACAAGACGTTGTCACTACGAGTCTTGCGTTCGAATAATTCCATGGGAAGTCCACCGAACTCGTTCTGGAAAACAAGTCCTCTCCACCCTTCTGAAGGAATTCTGTCATCGGCACTCCAACCTTGTGTTGCTTACGGCACGACATCTGTACAGCCACTAGACGGTGGATGAACGGCTTCGTGCTGGGGATGAAACTGATGACATGTCGTAAAACATCAGAGTGTGCAATTGTTTCATCGTCACGAACGTTTTGCTAGCGACATTCGCTAGAGCTCTGTGCATCTTGACAATTTTCCTCTGAGGAACTGCAATGAGCTCGTCTAACAACAAACTAAGAACACTGATGTTACAGTGGTTACAAAACCGTGGTGGCACACGGAGAGGCTCTGGATTTATTGTTTGCAGGCAAGAGTCCACAAACGAGTACTGATAGTAGTGCTATTATCACTACTACTACTACTACTACTACTACTACTATTGCTATTGCGTCCGAGCCACTAGTAGTGCTAGTTGACTAGTAGCGAATGAATACGGGGAACTTCAACCAATGGGAAATCTTCAAAGGGCACACGAATGGGTGGCTCTCCAACCTCTCCATCTTCCGATCCTCGCTGACTTCTCGAAGCTCCACTCCAAGACCACGGACGATGAAGTGCGCGAAGATTGACTGCAGTTGGAGAGATGTGTCGGAGACGTCTCCTTGCGAGTACACCAGTAGCTCTGAAACTGGAGCGGAGTTAGTCACCTTGGAACTGCTATCGCACCTGCGGCCTGAACATGCCACGCAGCTCGAACAAGAGGTGCGGGGCATTCGTCACAATTTGCGTTCCTCTCGATACGATCTGAGTAATAATATTGGAAACCAGACAACGAGAGACACTCGCGACAGTTGATGCTCTATCAGCAGAAAAACGCAGCGCAGGGCGCCACGGGTTGCCGTACTAACTAGTCCTCGCTGGTAACAACGACAACGCACTCCAGCGCCTGTGAACTAGTAATTCTAGTAGAATGATTGTTTGGGTGGCGTACATAATATTTTACATAGCATTGCATTTGTTACGTTTATGGCGATTACGCCCGAGCCGCGCTACACTGCATCTTCGCCTATGCATCCCCTGCCACGATAGCTGTCCGGTCCAAAAGTTGCGAATAGCGGTACAGGGTGTGCTTCCGTCTTGTCCGCAGTATGTATCCACTATCCCCATACCCCTCCCCGCTACGACGAGCGGCCGTAAGATTTCTCGAGGAATCCACGCTGTTATCAACCGAGCAGTACTTGGTCAGCGCTTTAACCACACCAAACTACACTGGGATAAGAGTGAAGCGTATAGCCCATCTCAACAAGGATTAATTCCATGGTCCGGCTACCGATATACCCAATCGATACCGGTGACCAAACGGGGTCCCCATAACGTTTAATTGCGTGGTCACCTCGCTATCGATATACCGATGTAATACGGGTGGCCAAAGCTAGATTTCGTGCAACCGTGATATTCATGAATCACGCGGGCACGAAGGTCTTCGTGACCGCTATCCTATCTCTGCCTTTGTGTAGTCCTAGTTCCCAGCGCACAGCAGACGCGAACGTCCAGCCTTGATTGCCCGACGTGACGTCCTCACCTAGCCATCACCCGACGTCCGCATGTAAATTATCCGGAGCACCGTGCAGATTCGAAGCCATTGCACCCCTCGTAACGGATCGCCGCTGGAGCACATCCAGATGGCCGTTCATGGCTACGTCGTCTATTGCTCCCGTTGTGCATCCTTCCGTCCGGGGGATATACGGTCGCCAAGCTGCATTTGCGTGCTGCATCGTCCATGGCGTGCGTGCAGCTTTCGGTACTGTTGGAACCGCTCGACCGTCTCTACGGCCCAGTCCATCACGTATGGAGGAGCGGACCCCGCCAAAAGCTCATACAACCAGCGCACGATGTCAAAGTGACTTTCGATGGTGTCGCAGTGCTTCTCCGTCGGGAGTCGTAAGTATCGGTTGAGGAGAGAAGAGTGCGCTCGTGTAGGTAGACTTAAATGAAAACAATAGATTCACTTGTTCGTTAGGGTGTGTGAGACGAAGAAAATTCACGACTGTGACACGAGGCTGGACGGGATTTTCTCCCTGAAGCCATCAATTGTCGACTGACGAGATGAATTACTGACCTCTGTTTGGTCAACAGATATATCAGACCCGGATGTACGCCGTGTGACAGTGTATGCGTGCGGACTTCGGTTGTGTTCCGCGGAACGAGTGCGCCCAAGGTCTAGGATGGGCCTTTTAAGGCTTGGAAAGATGCGTTCAAGACGAGAATCCTTGAACGCAGCCGTTCCGTCCAAGCCACCCCCGTCCTCAAGTGGGTTGACCCTTACGGGAATCGAAAATATCCGTACGAATGTATCATACGAGGTGTTCCGCCTCGCCTAGACCCTGGACGCACATCAATATCATGCACCCGGAACTTACCAATTCCACCGACGACGCACAGAACATGTACAGACCGCTGGCCCCCTGATTCAAGTGACCAGGTGCCAAACTTACGCACGTATGAGCCCCAAGAGTGCTCCAGTCTTTGGCCGCAAGGCCGTAGACGTACTTTACTCATGAACGCACAACGTCCTTGAGCGGAGATTCCTGAACGGATATTGCGTTGGAAGAATAACACTCATTGGGGCCCGTACATGTTGGATTCATGAGAAACCCGCGTTCAAGACCCTTTCCCGCACTGCGGCCAAGGATTCCCAAGGCCTGCGACCAAGGATTCCGGAAGCCAGCGTGTGCTATAGAAGCATCACCTTGAAGCTGGAGAAATCCACCCACGAGGCTGCTGACGTCGGCAAATCTGTCGACAACAACCAGGCATACTCAAATCAAGTCACTGCCAGACGTGGGGCCATGGAACACCAAGAACACCGAAGGACACCGAAGAACACCAAATAAAGGTAGCCCCTACATGTAGCTAGCAGTTCGCTAGCAGATAACAAACGGTCGTTTTACCCCTTACTGCGCAAGTCGTCGTTCGAGGGTCCGCTGTTGCCTAGGACAGGTCAGTGCAGAGCTCCATAAATTATCACGTCCAAGGTGCGTTGGGGATCATTCGCGTAGGCGTCTGAGGTGATCCGCGCATTCCATATCCTAGTTGGGCCCACTGCGTGATACGGTAGGGTAGGGTTCCCATTTCATGTTACTTGAACCTTGGGGTGATTGAATAGCAGTGTCCCCGAGTGTATAACTAGACTGCGTTGAGGCCTGTGAATAAGGGTGCGTTCAAAGTTGAACCACCTGTGTTCAGGGTAGGTTTGTATAGGATTGTGTATATTTCCCTCATCCTAGGGTGGTGCGCGTGTAAAAAAGAGAAAGGGCTCCAGGGTTAACCAGAACCCTGGACGTAGCCTTACGTCGACTGGCTTAAGGCCCTACACGTTCCAGGGTCGAGAATAAGGGACGTATTTGTGTTGTATATAACTCTGTATTGTATTGGTTATCTGAAAGAGGTGTGTTTTGGCTGGTGCGTGAACTACGTTCAAGCCTTTGGGCAGTGCGTTCAAGAAGTGGACGATATGCTCAATACTCTCGAGGCCTATTTGTGCCCAGCAACTCACTAGTGACCGATCCAGGCTTCCCGGATAAACGACACCGATAGGGATTACACAAGGTGCCACGCTCCCTGAACTGCGTCCGAGAACTTGCGTTCAAGGATCTGCGCTCAGGGCTACCTTCTCAGTCTGTCATCAGTCTGGGCTGCCGCTTTACATCTGGGCGAAAAAGGTTCACCGATCTCGTCACAACTGACACAGCTTCGACGGCTACCCCGTCGAGCTCATACTACGTATACATCGATCCCTCCTGTCAAGCAGGCACGCTATCCAGTAGAGGGATGCTTAGGACGCCTTCGGGTCATCAAAAGGGGGCTGCTCTGGTGTTCGAGTCACACTTGGAACGCAACGGGTGTCGCCGCCATCTGAGCGCGCCACTGCACCTACTGATGCCGTCAGCGAGGATATTCAGTCCACTGTTCAAGCTAGGACCGTGACAATAACCACCACCATCTGGGTCGTCAAGCGGAACATTACCAGCTGCTCGCGTTTCGTGTCCACTGCATCACGTCCAGGTTGCGTGCCTCAACTCAAGCACGACGGCATCCGTCATGTCCCAGTTGCACACCGTGTAGTGCGTCACGAGCGACTGGACGACTGCGTGATGACCCTCTTCCGTTGCTTCCGCTGCTGCAGCAGTGAACGACCTCGACACACCAGATCCGGGGGTGGAGGGACCACGGCAAGCAGCCTGACACTGGTCGTGAGACTCCGCGTTCTTCACCTGCCAGTCGCACGCCGATGGAGCTCGCGTCTTCGAAGCATCAAGCGCGGAATAGTCGGTGACACGCTAATGGTTTCGACGAGATGTGGGATGACCGTTGGCACCGAGATGGCTGCGTGCACGGCCGCCGCCATGATCCGGCAGCGGCATAAGTCCGGCCTCGTTTTCAGCGAGAAAATTCGATAATGTCCAATCACACTGCCGATACGACGGCGAGTGTAGCCATGTCAACGACAGTCTTTGGCTTGCTCGACGATCATGGAAATCGAAGTGTAGATGACGGCAGCACTATTTAGTAGTGCCTATTGCATCGAATTGAAGCAGCACTTGTGGGTGTCGCGCGACATAGGCATTTTTTTAGCGGGTGACACCGTTCCTGTGATGCGTAGGGTTCACACGTCTGGCCCCATATCCACCCGGTGTTACAGACTTATCTGCTACAGATAGCGCGCTACGTGGCGAACAGCTAAACACTCTGTGCCGTGTGAATGTATTAACCATGAAGGAGGCCGCCTCAGGGCCATTCGCTTCTGCGGATTGCGTCCGCTGAAGTAAGTAGGCCAACGAGGATTTCAGCGCTGATGGGTGAGCCCCAGCAGCCGGGCGATGCGCAACGTGCGCACAGCTGTAGTAGAACGTGCAGCAGCGTGCGGAGGAGCAGCCACATGAGCTAAATAGCGCTTAGTACATTTACACCAACGTGCCTTGGTGAGGAGTGGCAGTTGAGTCCCGCGTTGCTGACGCCTATATGACCGGACATGCAGGACAAACATGATCACTCCCATATGTACGGTGTAATAGTTGGTGGTTTGCCACAATTGAAACACGAAAGACTAGTCAAGCCGGAGCACCCTCAACGAGGAAATCTACCAGGCTCAAGAAGCCGCAGCGGCCTCGAATTGCGTCGAACCGAGGCCAGGAAGACGAGATAGTGGACATCATCGGAGCAATCACCGCGGGCGCAGCCCCAAGCGGTGACGCCAACCCCGTCCCTCGGCGGATACAAGATGCTTTAGCGGCCCCGAACCGAGCACAGGAAGACGAGATGGTGACCATGACATCGGAGCAACCGTCGCGGGCGAAACCCGTTCGGGGCCTCTTTTTTTAGGAGGAGGAGGGGGGGGGGGGCACCGACCCTCTAAAAATTGGCCCAAACCCACATTCTTGGTCATGTTTAGTCGAATGTTGCCCATTTTGGACCCCTGGCTCCGTAATATTGTTGGCCCCCATAAAATGTGGCTGCATCGGCCCCTGCCAGTCGTATGTTCCGCATGGAATCGGTACATAACACTGCAAAATAGTACTAAACTTACCCATTTACTAACTTGCGTTCATCTTGCAATTTAGATTTGACCAGATAAGTCTGTATTTTCACTTCATTGACAATAATAAACCTCGATCTGGCTCTAATGAGGCTTGAAAAATCAATCCCATAATTGAGACTCTTCAAAGAACGTTCAAGTGTGGATATGTTCCGGGTGACGTGCTTTCATTTTATTCTAAGTTCAACAGCAACTACGTGTTCATGAAGGACAAACCGCGCAAGTGGGAACGAAATGTTTTCCGACTTGTTATCCCAAGACATCATACTGCCTATGGTAATTGGTTTTGTACTATCCGGCCAGTTTGTTTTTATACTAATATATTTGTGAGTCAATGATCTAATAGCAGCGCGGAAGTTTATCTGCATCTAGGTGCCCCCAGACCATAGATTACAAATCTGAACATGCAGCAGTACTCCGGAACTTGTCTCACGTTATTCCTCCTGATCGAGAGGAATGGCATACCGTTGTTCTCGATCGGTTTTATACTTCAGTGTCGCTTTCATTGGATTTGCTATCCCGAAAAGTGTACACTGTCGGAACCATCCAAACGCGACGAATCGATTTCCCTGATGCTCTGAAGGCTGGCAAAAAACAACAACTTACGCTATCCTTCGAGTTGCGTACAGAATCGCACGCAACAAGACCGTTCCAGAGATGATAGCATGTGTTTGGGTGGATCCCAGGCCGGTTCATCTACTTGCTACAGGTCCGAGTACGTATGAACAAACGACAGGTGCGTGGCTGACTACAACAAACACTGGTATACCTTTGATTTAACTTTCCAACCGAATTTATGTTATAGTGCGAACAACCGGATACGGTCAGCCAGAAAATTTACCTTGTTCAATACTTGTCAACGACTATCATCGTAGTATGGGCGGGGTAGACGTTCATGATCAGCTTCGACTTCAGCGGTATTCCGTTCAACTGATCTTAACGTCCCAAAACTACTACAAGAGGTACGCGTTATTTGTGTTTTAGGTCGTTAGCGTTGAGCTAATCTAACAACTTGTTGTAGTCTTTTGAGGTCTTGTTGACGTAGATCGTACCGACGGATATATCGTTCATCGTGAAGCCAGCGCAATCAACGGCAAGCGTCCAATGTCACATTCTGGTTTTGTTTTGCAGAGCTACATGTACAGATGCTTACCGTTCGACCTAAAGATCCGACAAGGAACCCTATGGTACGTAAAATAAAACCATTTTGAGAAATCTAAGCGAATAGAATGCTTGTGTTTGAGCACAGGACACGCAATATATCATCGCTGTACCCATACGACACCCAAACCCAACCGATCACGTTCCGGAAGAGACGCAGGATTTTAGTCGGGAGCAAGGAGGTCCTCGAAGGTAGCGCATGCATCGTGCTTGTAAGGTTTATTTCTGTGTGGCAGGGACAAATGACAAGTGTGGAGTGAGTACAAAGTCGTTCTTCACGGCGTGCTCCGTGGGAAAATCTGGCTGGTGCGTTTTGTTCATATTTGCTTCACCATTTGGCAGCAGTCTATTGTTACTTGTGTGCCTTTCTGAAGTGTGTGCCTGCGCCAGCACTATCGCCACCAACTCGGCAACGTCAAGAAGTCGTGCTTTGCCGTTTGGCACGAAGAATGGCAATGCGATGCATGTATTCCACTTGAAAATGAAAAGGACATCGAGGTATCGTGGTTCGAGGTAGCAACCAGTTTGTGCGAAGAAACCGAGGACAAGCACTGTTTCCTGAGTCATCGAGCTCACTCTGTAGCATGATTCCCAAATAATCCAATATACCGCCCTGACGGACGCATTTTAATAGCTGGATGAATCTGGGTACTTCCAGCTGCATGAATATCGAGGTAGCCAAGAACTACAAATTGCCCTCTGCCCTGAGGAAGTTGAGGCAATAGCGTCAATGACCTTTTCACCAGCTGGATAATGGAGTATCCCCTTGGGCTTCACACACATGAATACGGGGCTACTACGACGAAAATCCGAGAGAGCAGTCAAGCGTTGTTTGGTCACTCCGCAACATCAAGCTTTTCGCGTGTCTGTCTATTTCGTGCCGGAGACAAGTAGTTGAGTTTAGCAACGCGTATGCTGTTGGGGCTGGCGTTCCGTCACGCCAGCCGATTGAGTTGAAGAGCAAATGGTGGTTCTTGGGATCCTGTTCTATATGGCTCTCGTCGATAAAGGTGAAATGTATATTTATTGGAAAGATATTGATGGAGAATATTTTTTCACGGGGCCAGATCAACAAACTTGTAGTCTGTTATGACATGGAATGGATACTTGTATCTTTGAAAAATGTGTCTTTTCGCTCGGAAGTCACCACTGCAGACGTAAAACGTGATCCTGCAGCTAGAACCCGCCCGCTTCTTACAATGCTGAAAACACGTTGCTTACGCCACACCATAGCTGGACGAAACATAGCTATCGACGAAGCGAGCATTGGTTGCCGCTCTCAGTACGCCCGGCACATCAATGTTTCAACCCACGGAAGCCTACAGGCAAATATCACTTTAATTTCTACATGTGCTGCTACACTACCTCGTGGTTAGTGGTGGGTTTTAAGTTGCATTGCTCCAGCCAGTTTCATGACCGATTTGATGGAGTGGTTGATCCAGGTGAAATTGACCAGCTAGCTGCGCTGACCAAGGATTTCCATGAGGTTCGTCGTCACGTGCTAGAAGTGCCTGACTCGTTGGCTGGATCACTCCGAATTGTGAATACAGACAATTTCTACACCTCATGGCTTCTGCTAGAGAGCTTACGGTCCGTCGGGTTGTATGGGCGGGGAACAGTGCGATCGATTCGTAAGACTTTCCCCCATTTCATGATGCTGGATCCAAAATTGGACAATAAAGAGGCAGTGTGAAGCAAGGAGTCTGTGTGGAGAAGCACATTGTTACAGCGAGTTGAGTGGATGGTTCAATTGTGAATGTTGTCTCAAACGTCAATGACTCAGGTAAAACTACGGTGCTACGTACAATTTACCAGGCACAGATGGGTTTCAAAGCCTTGACTTGTGTCAGTGAACCTAACGCTGCTATAGAGGGAGTTGATCGTGACGATCAACTCCGCAGTCGACTCTCCATTGCGAACGGCCATTCATTCAAAAAATGGCATAAAAAGGCGGCATTGGGAATGATAGACATCGCATGTTGCAACGCGTACATTTGCCATTCGATGATGAAAGCAGACCTGAATGACAATAGGACCCATGGCAAGCATCGCGTATTCGTGGCAGCACTTCTACGTGAGTTGTTTGATGTCACGTGAAAAATGGCAAACCCGTGATGATGGACTAGTATTTACTGGTGCTGTTATGCCACCTTCCCCAGTAGACCCGATGACTGATGGCTGCAGCGAGAGAGAGAGAGAGCTCCAGCCTCTTTGTCGCAGTGCGTTGCAAAGATTCTTCCGCTATTTTGAAGGCCAGGAGTCGGGTAAAAGCGAGAAATGTACCGTGTGTCGTCTTGAGGACAGACAACCAACACAGAAACAGATTTCTGCCAAACTCACCGATTCGCACTGTATAAACGCACATACCACGTTGACAAGACAAAACCTCACTCGTGCTCAGCAGCGAATTGGACATGCTGGCAAAACTTTCACGACTACTATCTGTATCGACGAGTCTACAGCAATTCGGGTAACTTGAAGCGAGGTTTTGCCCTTCTATAACGCTCAAGCACCGTATATAAGATGCCGAAATGAAAGGCGTCCTGGTGACGGCAATGTTGATGGAGAAAGTAAAGAAGAGCGATAGTAAAAGTGACAGCAAAGAAAACGATTTCATTTGAATTCCTGACACCATCCTGTTTTCTAACAGGAACAGATCTAGCAGCGCACCACTAGTACCTATCTTGACGAATGTCGTCTTTTGCTTTGGTCACTCGAAATAAGCCTTTATCGTCGCGCCCCATCCATGATCTTACACGCCGCCGGACGCGAGTTGATCATAGTTTTCTTATCAGAGTATGGTAAAGTCTTCGGTTTGGCAGCTCCGTCGTCTATTCCGTGCTTGTCGTGATATTGCTGACCGCCAGTAATCCGGATCATCAGGACAGCTATCTTAGCGCCAGATCCCCGTCCGGCAGGCACACATACAATTCGCCCATGCTCATCATCTGTTCACCATTATTCACCACTGCGCCTCCTTGCTTGCGACAACACGTCAAAGACCGCCGATTTCGGGTACGTGAGCCCAGCAGCTTGAGTGATCACAGACTTGACGATGTATTTGCAGATCGTCTAGTTAGCTCATGCATCCCTTGTTCCGATCAGAATCCATCCGCGCAACGACAACTGGTCCTGCAACTCCGTGTACATACGAACAAAACCCTTCAGGGCAGATAAACCTGATGCACTTCGTGGTGACTTCAGGTGGCATGCCCCCGAGCGAATGACGGATGCGAAGCCCTCGTTTGCCTCCGATACGTATTCACTTGCCATGCTCATCATAGTGGCCGTGCCGCGCAATGCCGATATGCAGGCCCAATATTGCTGTACCTTCGCGTAGCCAGTATATGGACGCACATGATCAGCAGGAATACAACTCATGCGCTAGTCTTGGAATCACCCTCCTTGAAGAGGCCACACTTGCTACCGATGTCGGACTCCCGAATCTCATCAGCGTGGCGCACGATAAATCGCGCCAGTCGCATGCGCCACTTGGTTGTTGACCGTCTTCCGCTGACGACGGAAGGCCTAGATGCCAGCCTTGACGACGTAGTGCTGCGTTTAATTGCTCGCGCCTTTCCCTATGATCCCCACACCAGGCTTCATTGCGATGACCTGAGGGCACAGGTTCTCGATGTACTCCTCCTCGATGTGCAGAAGCATGTTCTAGTCCTTGGCATTGCTCAGCTCCATGGCCGTTTGGCTCTTCCTTCGGGTGCTCGAGCGAGCAGCCGATCAGCAGCACGCGCGGACATGGCAGATTATCTTGGAGCACTTTACGTCCTCCTGTTAAACATGCTACCCTTGAAAGCGCTTGAGGAACACCTCCGTGCATGGTGCTCGCCACTATGACCGCGGCGTCCAGCGCCAAGTCGGTCACGAGATTCTCCATGCAGGGGGGGCAGCTTGGTGCCGATGAACGACTATACCATGTTGCACATGCCGTCTTTGCTCTCGATATCAATGGGGCGCGCCAGATTCTTGGTGACCTCCAGCGATGCATTGAGCGCGCGGTTGAAGCCGCGGATGATCACGGTCCCAGCGTGGCTGGTTGTACATGGCTTTCCATGCTTGTCAGAATAACCCGCGCAGTACAGCGAGGAACGGCAAATATCAACTGAAGATGTCTTTTGCCGCTGTTACTGCTATAATCGCGATAGATTTTAAACAAATCACGAGCATCATCGATACTTTCAGCGAATGAAAATGCCGTATGCTGAATAATAAATTTTGTATGTTTTTGTGAAGAATCGCCCAAAACACTGGCACATCTAATATAGTAAATGCTTATTACACGATTTACTTAGGATAACCTCTTCGAACTGATCGACGAAAGCTATGCAGAATGTATGGTTTTGCGGATTTGACTTGATTTCACTATGGACATGTTAATGTAGAACTGTATAGAATAATCAAAGGGTTAAGCTCCCAAATGTACACGATAAATAGTCCTGATACACCAATTCTAGTGAGTGGTGACTGAAGGAACAATTTCAAAATTTGAAAACCTATTGAAGAGCTACCACCAAATGCTTCAACCCGGATAAGTCTAGCGGGTTTGGTCTGCTACAGACTCTCCTAATAGTCTTACAAGATATTGTACCAATTATAACAGCGCTAGGGGACGATGGAGTTCAGGCTGAAGGGGAGTTGCTGGAATTGAGACACTGTACAGATCGTAATATAAAATTTCGAACCAAATTGGGCATGCAAAGCAAAATGATATTGCGACAGTATTGCTGCCTACTACCCTCCCATCCATCGTTGATAATTTTACGTTCCTAGTTTGTGTTACCACGCTGCCGACCAGCAATGAGAACGGCGAGCTGCTGACTCTGGAGCTGCACCTGCGCCAGTTGCTCGTCATGGCATCCTCGCGTGCTAGTCGACGATATCCACAGTAAGGCGGCCACTGGTCGCAGTCGCTGGTTGGGTGCCATGGCTTGAAATCCTTCTGCAATCGACTGCATGCCGACCTCACGACTATCTCCCATGGTCTTACATTTTTACTCTTCCCTCAGTCTGCCCCGGCGACTCTGGGGTAATTCATCGGCACTACCGGTGTATCCATCCAAAAAGCGGCGCACCGCTCACCACGCTATCAGCCAGCGTTTGGGCATTCATACCGCAAGATATGCCGAAATGCGTGCTTCACATAATATGATAGTTGACATTTAGTGCGTGGATCTTTTTCAATTCGCATACTCATGCAGACCAAACTACCGCATTATGTATATCCCAAGCGGCTCAAGCATTTCCACCTCAGCGCGAGCGCTAACCACGCCTCTTTGATACAGGCATTGTCCCAGGCTTGCTGAAGCGATCCGAGTACGTTTCGTGGGGAGCGACACCAAGCTGTGAGGCATGACGTAATTCATGCAAACAGACAAGCTGCCCTTTTCACGGGTCTAAATTCGCGAAGCAACCAGTTGTCAGCTCATCTAGGGGAGTTCCTAACCGGGATCGTTACAGATCGCGATCCCAAACTTGGCCTGTGGTTGGTCACTTTTGATTCGCGCATTTCCGATTGTGTAACCCAGTCGTACCCTACAATCCGAGCCTCAGTTCGCGATCCGGGGGGGGACCACCGAATCGCACTGGTTTCTCAAAGATGATCGTGCCACACTGGTTGGAGAGAGCATGAGGGGGCAGTGCGTGTCATTGGCACTGTCTCCGCCTGCTGGCAGCGCTAGCCTTAGCTGGTTTGGTTCGTTTTCTACGGCGTCGCTTGGACTGGAACGTTCACAAGCAGACGTTACTATTAGAGGTCAATTCTACCACTGTTATCGGATGGCTTTGAAGTCCTTCAAGCGACTTCCTCACTTTTTTGAACCCCGCATTAGGTTGGGATGAACTCCCGTCATATCGCCGGACCGGAACCAGCCCGATTTCCCCAGAAAACGAGCTGAATATGACGATTGCATGGCTTGCTTGAAGTTATCACCATACGACTCGCTGTGTTGGTGGGACACCGGTCTCGGCAATCTAGGAGTCTATACATGACGTAAGGAACTCCCTTTGTGAGTGCGTAGAGCTGATAATTCGAGTCTCAACAGCTTCACAGGAGCGTATCTTCGACTTAGCCGACAGGTTTGCAGAAATCAGCAAAGTACAGCATTTGACTGGGTGTGTTGGAGGTTGTGTGTCATCCGGACTCCGAGCGCGAAAGAGCTACTCGACGTTGTTGCCATTTGCTCAGGGCATTACCAGACGTATGGACTTACAGATGTCGACATCAACGAGGACGGGTTTTTGACCCTACCCAAAAGTTGTATGCCCTGAACCGCCGCGTCGAGCTGGTTTGATTGGTAGGTGCAACGACAGATTCTAACTTTTCAGAAACTCGCTGTTAAGTCAGCTCCTATAAAAGGGTATACCACACCTTATAAAGAGCACCAAAAACAATTTTCTGAAAGATTCACAAATCTTTTAGCCAATCAAATGCGTCATATTTTATAAATTTTAAGTTTCAATAGAGCTCTTCCTCCTCCTCTTCCTCCTCCTCGGAGGACGATTCCTCGCGCGCATCCATGACCTCGATATGCTCCTTAAGTTGCACCAGTTGCTTGTTTGCTGCATCGATGCATCCTTGTACTGTTGAAGACTGGAGGCTAGCGAAAGCTCGCTCAAGTCGGGCTGAATGTCTGCAAATTTGGTGCTTGTCGAGTATTGACGGCCGACTTCGCCCTTCACAATCGCCCATACAATCTTTATCGGCTGCAAATCTGAACGATATGGCGGTGTGAACACCACGTCATGGCCCTTAGCACTCACTTTGCTGACGATTACAGGAATCACTTTTTCCTGAATATAAGTCGACAGCGACTTCCAAAGTATAGCCTTTGTTGCGTTTTCAGGAACAGGCAGACCGTACTCCTTCATCGAGTCGAGCATTTTTGAGCGCCTGCTACCCTGCTTGGGAGTTGTTTCTGGCAGGACTTTGTGGTACTTTGCGTTATCCATAACAATAGTACAGTTCGAAAGACCTTTTTGTTCCAGTGCAACAAGCAGCTTATCCATCCAAGCGACAAAGTAATCATGACAAAACATGCCGTGATAGTCCGCCTTCTGCTTACCACCGTCAAAAATATCAACTGTGTCTTCCATCGGTTGTGCTGACTGAGCTGGAGTGCGTTCGTCATCGCTGACGCTGCGATGAAGCACAAGCGCCTGCCCTTGTGCTTTTCTTTGACGTATGTTTCATCAGTTGGGTTGACTAGTGAATCGTTGTGGCGGGCGTAATGCTGATGGATGTAGCTTGCGTCCATGTAAACAAGCCGTCGAGAAGCTCCCTCGCCACGAGTCATTTGCTGTACGTACTCCGCCCTAGCGACGTCATTCACTGGCGATAGCCGCAAGCTTTTGCCTTTGTGGGCACCACGAATGTATCCATTTTTCTCCACGAAACGTTGCACGGTACGCAGTGGAGAATTCGTGCTGTCGGCACAGACATTATCAAGCACAATATAGGTATGCTCAGCTAGGAAATGCATAACATCCTTCGCTGTTGTTCTTGTCCTCGTCTCACACCGGGTGCGTATGAAAGCTCGAACTGCATTATCCATGGTTGCCGATCTGGGCAGACGCGTCATGTGGTCGCCACGATTTCCAGGCGGAGAGGCTACAAGAACAGTTCCATGCTCACGAAAAATAGACCAGACTTCACCAACTGTTTTGTTGGAGCGACCAAGCAGCCGAGCGATTTTGTTGGTGACAGACTCTTTTCTTGGTATTACTGCGTGATCTGCCCGAAAGCTGGCTTAGAGAGCGAGAATATCAAGTCTTTCTTCTACAGTAAGAGCTCTACCACGCTGGGACTTCACGAAGGCGGTTGCCTGGGCCGCCTCATCGTCTTCACAGCGAGCTTTCTTGCCTTGGCGCGACTTGTTTAACGCCATCTTCGATGCCGACAGCTGGAGTTGAAATGTTGCCTTTCGATCCGACTTTGCTATTTTTGACTCCGATTTGCGCGAGAAAAAAAACGACGACCTCTATTATTCGATATACAGCCGGAATTCGATGTAGTAGGTCATTATAATCTCTAGGTCAAACCGGCTGTTGTTATAGGCTGAATGCCGGAAGGGTTGTGACTAAAACAAAATAATTATGTAGCTTGGCAGGTCGTGCGATATGAACGATGGGTCTTACCTTATTTTCGGCCAGCTGACTTTTCTTGACATCCTGAAAGCAGCAGGTCGATCGGAGAAAAATTGGCGCCGCAACGCTACAACGCGTCCTCGTTGCTGTCGACCTCTGATAATGTTCAAGCATTTGCGATTCGCTGTCTCGCTTTACTGGCTACTAGAACTACGAAGGAAAAAAGAGTAACAGGTTGGATGATGGCAATCCTCCTCAAACGAAGTACTTATTCCGCTATGTACAAAACAAATCCTGATACACCAGTGGGCATTGACAAAGCGCTGTTATTCACAGGAAACAATTCAGCAGATCCTTGACGAAGCGAAATATTCCGTCGAAGAGTAAAAAGGACGTGTATTCCTCTTTCACCCAAAGATCCATGCACAGGCCTTTCCAACAAGAAAATGAATGGCTCTCCGGCATTTTCGTACGCCCAGCAGAATCTGGCAGTCTTGTCAGTTCGGAAATCCCAATGGACGTTGCAAACGTGGTTGGCAGACTGCGTGTGCAGCACTAAGAGGAGGAAGACAACCTCGAACCCAGCCCGCGAGCTTTTGGGGATTATGCTCACTACGTGGCGATTAAATGTGTTTGTGAATGGCCTGACTACCACTCAAATGATAATCGCCATTCAACGCAAGCGGCCCACCACACTCACACCCGCTGTTCAAGACGGATTTCATGAGTGTGATCTACAAGAAAAGAAAAAAAACAAAACACTCCCAACCTACGAAGCGGCAGCAGCAACGGTGGTTCTGGTAGCAAACCAGGGACTGAAAAACAAAAGCGCGGCAACACTGCTGGAGCGAGTTCTTCTCGTGCTACTGCAGCGCCAAGTACGCAATGTTCTCATGGCGGACGTGGTGTTGACAAGGTTGAAGACTGTTGGGTTCTTCAGCCGGAGAAGAAATCCTGCAACTTACAAAGAAAGTAACAGTTACACTACAAAATCTATGCGCTCTTGGAGCCGCTGAAACTGGGTAACGAGCAGCAACTTTCACCTACCACTGGTGAGCAGTCAAACTAGCCCGTCCACTGGAGGCCAAGCAGTCTCGTGGACAGAAAGATGAGCTGCTCGACCGCGCTATACGTGGCTTAAGTGACGTGAAGTTGTACGATGATGGAGAAAATGGCTAAATCCAAGAAACATGTGAACCCAAGAGTGAACTATTTTGTTTGTTACATGTACGAAGATCGGTGTATTGTTCTAAACAGGAAATTAGCATCCTGAATTCAAATTTGATTGACAGTGGAGCTTCAATGGATGGTGTTAGTCCGTGATTTTGTGCGGAAAATGGACTGTGGGCGAAGGTCGTCGATTATAATGAGTTTATGGAGATATCACTTGCTGCTAAGTAGATCTTTACTGTACCCGCTTGACTGACCATTCGTTGTTGAAACGGATCGTCGCTCACTAGAAACGATTTTCAAGTAGAAAACGATTTCGCGTCGGCTAGCGCGCTAGTACGATGAGCTCAGCGAGTACCCTATTATATTTCGCTACATGCAAGGCAAGACCAACACAGTGGCATATCTTCCCGACCTGATTTCATGAAGGAGGAACAAGTGATCCTTGCGGCTATCAGTACCCGACAACAAGCGCAGCAGCTAATGGAAACTGACTTTGTCAGTCTCGTGAATGAATCAACGAGTCGATACAGATCCGTTTGCGGCATCGCTACAGATGTATCTATAGGGAGCTGAAGCGTCTCTTGAGCAATCTATACGACATCTGGAGCGGTACAACGAGCCCAACAACAAGTGTTTCTATCAGAATCCTTATGATGATCACCCGAACCTTATTTTGCCTAATTTCCCCGAGTTCATTGACGCGATACTATTTGAGTTTCACGATACCAAATGCTACGGGCACCCAGGCGTAGAAAGAACTCTACGATATGTTGAGAAGGAGTTTTACAGGCGGTATATGGAGCGAACTATCCGTTCCTACGTGCGATTATGTGAAATCTGCCAAAGTTCGTAATACGAAGCCCCCTGGATTATTGCGCTCTCATCCGATTCCAAACGCAAGGTGGACGCATCTTGCAATGGACTTTGTTGTGGCGTTGCCTGAGGCTTCGATGCCATTATGGTAGAGATTGACCGCATGACAAAGCGCTCATATTTGAACCAACAACTTAGATTGCAACAACGCCAGAAACAGCTGAGTTGTAACGAGATCGAGTTTTTCGCTTCATGGCTAATCTGAGGAGATTATCTCAGATCAAGATTCGAGGTTTACGTCGGAGCTGTGGAGAAATTTTGTGTGGGATGCAAGGGACGCGTCAGATGTTGACAACGGTGTTCCGTCAGCAGGTCAACGGTGCTACGGAGCCGGTTAACCAGACAATTGAGAATTACTCGCGTGATTTTACGAATAGCGCTAGTGATGACTGAGATATGTTCGTCTCACATGCTGAGTTCGCGTACCATTCCAGATATAAGGCCTCCACTGGAATGTCGCCTTTGACGCGGACATTGGCTTTATGCCAGTAACCCCTTGTCCGGGCCTCAAACGAAATGCAGCCAATCGTCTGAATACGAAGAACCGCAACTTGGAAGTGAATTTGTCGAACAACAAAAATACATTTTGGTTCATGTCTCAAGATCGTAGAAGTAGTTACTATTATCGCAACCGACCAACACAAGACGTTGATGTTGGCGTATCAAGTACTGCTGTTCACGAACAATTTATCAAATTTCCACGCATGGGCAACAAAGAAAAAGCTAGGACCTAGATGGAGAGCCCGTACCAGGGATCGGAAAATAAAATCTGTATTTTAAGGAGGATCCATCCCTTGCATAATTAGCATCTGCAATATGACAAGTAACAATAATATTAATTGAGCAATACCAGGAATATATTGCCACTTGCGTTACTACTACCTTTCCATCAGGATCTCTCACTCACTCGGACAAGCGTACCTGCATTTTACATGTCGCTGTTAGCACGGAGGAGTGAGAATCAGCCAACCATCCGCGAGGTGGAGTCAGGATCAGCTTTGTCTGTGAGAACACACGCCCACATGCGTTGCTCGTGGGCAAGATCTTCGTCAGCAGCCCAGCGTAGTGCAAGGACGGCAGTCCTGTCCTGCGCGGCGTCTCGCCTTCCAGTAGAACCGACGTGGTGAAGTCTGAGGCGTTGTCCCTCTTGCGGTTTTCACCGACGACCGGTTGGTCAATGACGAATTTGGCGATACTTCAAGTCTCAGCAGCTGTTAACGGAGCACCACTTGTCACCGTAATTGCAGCATTCTCAAACGTGGGTGAGTGCACAATCTTTGACGCCAGATCCTGGTGAGTTTCTATTTCAGGATACCTCTCCAGCAGCGAGCTGAACAGCAGCCTGATGTCCGCCATGGAAGTCATATTGTCTTGCTGCTTCTTGCGCTCACTGTAAAAAAAAGCCCAGATCCACATTCAGTGCCGCGAGTTTCCGGTGTGCAGACGAAGAAGGGACAAAGTCCTTGACTGCAGCAATCTTGCGAATATCGCATCGGATACGGAGGTACCGCGTGACCATCTCGCATGTAGACGACCAGTGTGTAACGTTCTGCTTGATCGGTTGTGGGTCGGCGAATTTAGCGAGCTCGGCACTGTTGTTTGGCTGCCGAAGCTGCACCATCAACGTGTTCAGCTCATCCAGCTCAACCGGGTAGCTTTTCAAGTAAGCTAGCATGACTAGGTTCAGGCGGTGGCTTGCGCACCCGCCTAAAGGCACCGCCAGCTTGGTTGCAATTGCACGATTTGTAGAACCGTTGTCACCGACGACGAACAAAAGCATGCGAAGCGACTTGTTGTAGAGGTCCAGAACCCTCTTGAAGTGGTCAATCTGGACATCAGCCGTCTGTGACCCATCACCGAGTGGAGAAATGGGGCAGCCAGCGTCGGAGAGTGCCACCGAAAATATAAGCGATGAACATCGCGAGATAGTGTGTAGTGCCGCGGGTCCATCCGTCAAAAAGGGACGCCAAACGCATCGCCCATTTCCTCCTCCATCATTATGTCGATTCGTCCAGCCGCAAAGTGCAGTTTCTGGTTCAGTGCCTTGGATGTCGTAAGGGGCAGAAGCGACATCGCTCGGGGGGGGGGGTCATCAACATCACACATATGAACATTACGCACCACAACCCAGCGCATCCAGCGGTATAGATGGTCAACCACCTCCGACACAAACCGAAATGGCTCGATCGACTCATTTTTCGTGCGCCGAGCTGTAGCCATCTCGGTTAGGTAGTCGGGGTGCTTGGTGCTCAGGGGAGATATGAGGATGGAATAGCCAGTGCCGGGTCCTGGTTGCGTGCTCCGATGCAGTTTTTGCAGGTGTAGCGGAAGTCAGGCCCTTCCTCGAAGAAGAAGGACATATTTCAGAGCTCGTCGACATCTTGAGGCGGGTGGGTTAGTGGTCGGCGTGGTGCGGGATTTGGACTTGTTGGAGAGCTAGTAAATAGCAGAGTGAGCTCAAACGATGCGCCAACAGCTTTGAACATGTATCAACGATGGCTGGTCCTGAAAGACTCGAGTTCTTAGACTTCGCTCCACTATGGTCGTTTTATTATTTCGTCTATGGTGGTATATTAGAATTATTGCCAAATTTTGTATTTATTTTTTGCTGTTTGGGTCAATAATATAATATAATAATTTGCCTCACAATTTTTCCCCTGTCTCTGGCCCGTACAGCGTGGTGGAGCGGGCTGGGCATCGATATTAAGTAATACCGACTGGAAATACTCACGCGGGTAGATTTTCATCTAGCGTTCCATATCTCACTACTGAAGCCTTGTGTTGCTAGCGATCGACCGGACCAAGATATTTTCAAGGATCGGCGACAAGATGGAACTGAGGTCGAAACAGTAGAATACATTGTTGGATACCGACGTAAGAATGGGAGAAAGTAGTTTTACGTCGAGTGGCTCGGCCAGTCCAGACTGACCTGTGAGTCAAAAGAAAACCTGGAATACGTTCGGGATCTGATCACTCGCTATCACCAGCGCAGGAAAAACAAAAAGAGACAAAGTAAACAATCCTGAGAGCAGGCTTCTCTTAGCTGAGGGTATGTCACCAGGCCTCCTCCAATTCAGTATTATACTGAATTTTCCTGTCAAGGTTTGCAATAGGAGTAAGGGCAATATAACAACCAGAAATAATAAATACGGCAGCAAATACTGCAATGCCAGCGGAAGCCAACGTTGTGACAACATCCCTCATGTTCCTGTTTGCGCGGCGAAGAAACATAATCTGTTCAAAATTCGCAGGCAGCCTACACGCACGCTGCGGTTTAAGCACTGCGATAAAAGTCTCTCGCATACATTCGACGTCGGGGGGGGGGGCTGCTTTAACAGCTCATTGTAGGTAGCACCATTGGTTTGCATGGCGCGCTTGCTTGACACAGCACGGATAATCTGGGTCGCGTAGTTTTCTTCACGCACATTCTGCTTGCTCCCACGCGTCGGTACCTCAAACCTATTGACGGTAGCCTTCTCTGCGCTTGAAAGAGCACCACCATTGATGACCTTGACGACGGCCGATTCGAACACGGGAGAGTGCACAGTCTTGGCGGTCGGCTTCAGCTGTTCACGCATGCAGGGATACTCGGCAACAACAGCGGCAAACAGCAGGCGGACGACGGAAAGTCGATCCCGTCACGCTACAGCTTCTTGATTATGCTCTGGAACTTCATCGTGTGCTCGAATAGCACGAGGAGTTTGCGCTGCGACGCTCCAGTCGGCACCAGTCCCTCCACGGCGTCCACGGTCTTGATTTGGGGTGAATGCGATCATATCACTGGAGCACTTCAAAGCCCCCACTCCATCTCTTAATATTCTTTTTGACAGGATGTAGACTGGTCGACTTGGCAAGATAGCCGATGTTATTCCCTTGGGATAACTTTGACATCAGAGTGCCTACGTTTGCTAGTAACGGCTTAAACTCGACGAGATAGTTGTTGACCGACAAGTTGAAACGGTGGCTAGCGCAGCTAACCAGGGGGACACCGAGCTTGGTGACGATCAACTGGTTGGTGCTGCAGTTATCACCGACGATGAAGGCAACCATATCGAGCGTCTTGTTGTACACGTCCAACACACCATCGAAGAGCTTGATGTGCGTATCTGCACCTTGGGATCCGTTGTCGAGCGGTGAAATAGCAAGCAGCTGTAGACATGGAACTCCGCCTTTCTCGAACACGCCGTACACAGCAATGTAGTGCATAGAACCGTTTGATCACCCGTCAAACATGATTCCAAAACAGATGCCCAAGATCACCTCGAGATTCTTGCCCACCTTCTTGGCTACGAAGTGCATGCCATTGAGCACCGCTAATGACTACACCGAGTTCCACCGCGACATGGAGCGTGTCAGCTCGTTGTCAACTTCCGAGAGGGACATGCTGTGCTCGACAACCCATCGCATCCACTGGAAACGGTGCGACGTCTCCTCGAAAACAAAACCGAAGTCCTGTAGGGGCCGGTCGTTGTTGGAGAGCTCGCTGCGTATTGGTCCATGAAGCCAGCATGCTTGTGGGCCAGGTGGGCGATGAGGTTGGAGTACCCGGTGCTGGTGAGTTGCTTTCGCTTGTTACCGCACTGTTTATACCTATAGCGGCCTTGACCAAGTGTCTCGTAGAAAAAGGCGCAATCGTTTTTGTTGGAGGTAGCCATCGTGTTGAGTGAGGATGGTACTTTTGAAAGTGAGAGCTATTTCTTTCTTTTCTTTCTCAGCGAGGTTTCATTACAGTCATTTAGTTCTAGCTAACGACCAAGACAATGCCTGAAAGTGAGAGCTAGTCTGGGTAGGGTGTTTAATTGCTAGTGCTGCGCATGCCAGTGAATTTGTTATCTAGAATCAAGGATGTAGTATAGAAATTGCAAGTTGCGCTATTGAGTCGAGCTGCTGGCGTTTCACTTAAAATTGGTATAGCTTACTTTTGTAAATTGTACTGCAAAAATTGGTGCAGTTTGGTATTATTTTTTCCGTGGAAGTTTCAGTAATCCGTCTTTTTATTGTGAAAAACTGATTTTAATGATACGGAAATTTTTATTCGGACCTCTGTATGTCACGGGTTCAAGATGAGTGTGTGTTGGCTCTCCACGGCCTCATATTGTGCTTTTTACTCAAAATTTCCTTGCGCGGTTCTTCGAACAGGCAATCGCGCAAGCGCATACAATCTTGTATATATGCCCCCATTAAGTACGAATTAAGTCTTGACAAATGGCCAAGAACAGCTGTTTTACTGCTTGCGCGATTCCACTAATCACTTGAATTTGTATGTGAGCGATTCCACCAACCGCCCAAAAACGGCAAATTTAGACGAAAACCACAATATCACGTGAACTACTATAGAGGCTGCACAGGGATGATAGCAAGAAACGAGGGCTATGCTTAGGCTGGGATAGCCAATCGATGGGAACCATATATTTAGAAAAATGGACCAACAATCAGCACTAGAGGGCGCGAATATGCGTTTCAAGTTGCGATGCAAGGAAAAAGATGTATGAGCTACTTCTTGGGCCTGCTGATTTGTAGCCTAACTGCTTGTTCCACTTGCCGAGTTGGGACGCACCGGCGAAGGTGACAGCGACCCCCACTCCGTCGGAGCCTATCGTCGGAAAACCCCGCGTTCGTCTCCCGCGTCGCTTGAAACTTCACCAGTTACTTCAGAGAAAGCGGCGAAAAAGAGTGATCGGCTGGCAAGTTGTTGTACCACTGGCGCAGCTGATCAGATCGAGTAAATGCAGGCTCATGAAGAATCTCAGACCCGACACCAATTGAGATCGAACGAAGGTTGTTGTAATCCGAGAACATGGCGGTTTTTACAGCGATGACGCTGCCTTCCGGTATGTCACCGTTATCATGAGCCAGTTGCCCCCAAGTGGTGCACACCATAGTTGTGTTCGAATCATCGACTAGAAGAAGCTCCCTCTTTTCGAGCGATTTTCCTTTCCTCGTAACAATGCGCTTCAGCGCACCCACAGCGCGAATCACAGCAAATGTAGTGACTGTAGACGCAGCCGCCCGCGACGCCAATTTCTTGATTGGAGCAGACGCAATCACGGGAACGAGAGTCATGTGCTGCGGCGACCGATGGATGTCCGATTCCGTTCGAAAGGAGACCTCACAGTCCCCATCATTCGATGCAAACGCGCGTTTAATACGCCCACCCGAGAAGTAACAGGTCGCACCTGGAGCGAGAATACTATGATACTGGTCGACGGCTTCATTGAAAAGAGTGACACGGATGTTGTGCTGAGCCGAATCAGCCACATAGACCTCCAGCAGAGTTCCGGAATCTTGCCAGGTTTTCCAGTTCCGCACTGGATTCCTAGCAAAGACACGGGCGACGAATGCCCAGGGGGAGGCGGTGTTCGCCTTTAGATCCTTAATTAATAGTATTTGCGGACCTCCGGACTCGCCCGCATTTGTAGTCACGGCAACCCGTGCCTGCGAGTCATCATTTGCATCATCGCCAACAGCCGGCGCGTCAACGATCTCAGCATTATCAGGTAACGACTTTGATTCTTCTTTTGTTTCTTCGTCGATTGTTGCATGACCAGAACTCACGGTTGATTCTTCCTCTGTATCTTCGTCGGCATTGGAGCCAGACACAGCAGTCGCTTTGGGGGACAGCGCTCGCGAATCCTTGCAATTGTTTGCATCATCGCCAACAGCTAGCGCGTCAACAATCTCAGCATTACTAGACAACGAGTTCGATCCTTCCGTCACGGTTGATTCCTTCTTTGTCTCTTCGTCGGCATTGGAGCCAGCACCTCTCGCGGCTTCATACAGTACTTCGGCATTTCCGAGCTGGGGCAGAAACACCTTGTTCTCGGACAAACCTTCAGCTAGAGGCGGCGCGAATTTGGAACGGCTGGCATCGTCAGACTTCACCGGTGCTAAATGAACAGTGAGCTCAAGACCCTGAGTATTTTTTTCGCCGGCTAATATTCCAGAGTATGACTGAAAGGCGAATGGCAAGATCACTCAATCAATGGAAAGCGTTCGACATGATGGAAAACTATAGACAACGAAAAGTTGAATTTAAGCCCCGACTGTCGTGTCTATTGTTTTCAATCGACTTGATAGCTTTCAAAATTGTTGGACGATTGATGGTATGCTGTTCTAGTAGTGGATGGCGTTTTAGCGACCCTGGTTGCTCGGCACGATGACTATGACAGTTTAGGCCCGTAAGCGGCTACAATGAAATGGTTCTCAAGTTTTTATTAATGAAGGGAACTGGTTTATGTAGATTTTGTATTTTGTTATGGAGGGGACAGCGTTATTTTTGTTGTTGTTGTTGAAGGGGGCAGTGTTGTTACTCAGGAGGCTAGTGATCTGACTATCAAGCAACACGTTAGAAATTAGGCAGCGCGCTAGACATCCTCACTCGAAGCGTGCTCCGCAAGCGATCCAGCTGCTGGAAATGCGGTTCCGACAATGGAATTCGTCCACCCGTTAAAAGTGGCGCGCTCATAGATCACCTGCATGTCGGCCATATAGCTGTAATGAGCTGCAATCCATCTCGCAACGTAAATATCACCACGAACGACACATGATCGGAATGCCGCCCCGGAGACATGCTCGCTACGGTTAACGCGAAAATTCGAGTAGTGAAAGGCCTCTCCTCATAGCTGCTGCATTCATCCCACGAGCCGTACCGCCCTCGCGGCGATTTTGGTGAAGCCACATTACTATTCTAGTGTGACCTCCTGCAACTGCATTATCCATTGCAGCCGTTGTACAGCCCGCATTTGCATTGGTATGTAGCCAACGGACAACGCCATCGTGACCACCTCTCGCAGCGCCGTCGATGGCAGCACCAGTAAAGCCCTCGCCCCGGTGGGCGTGTAGCCAACGGACGACGTTGATGTGCCCACTAGATGCCGCATGATCAATCGCATCGGTCGTACATCCTTCTGTTCGATATTCATCAAGCCAACGAACAACATTAAGGTGACCGTGACACGCCGCACTATCCATAGCTGAGACCGTGCACCCCTCGGTCCGTGTTCGGTGAAGCCATTGGACTACAAGAATATGATTCTGTGCAGCGGCCCAGTCCATAGCGTCAGTGCTCCCACCGCCAAGCTGATTATCATTCAGCCGTTGAGCAGTGGCGAGATGGCCGTTTGCGCAGACGTGGTCGAATGTATTGGGCGGAAACCCCTCTGACCGATGCAAGAATAACCAGCGGGCAATGTCGAGATGGCCCCTAATAGCTGCGAGGAAAAGGACTGACTGCTGCACCCTTCAGCACGATGTGTGTGAAGCCAACGGACTATGTGCAAATGTCCATGCGCTCTAGCGCCATCCGTTGCTTCAGTTGTGTAGCCCTCCGTCCGATTTCGCTGCATCCACACTAGCAACTCGAAATGGCCATAGGTTGCCGCCCAGTCAATAGCGTTAGCGGTGGCAATGGAGCGGCGGTTCTGAGCNGCGCGTAGTGCCGCAACATCGATTGAAATTACAGGCTCTACCACACCAGCGTTCCTGGTCATCCACCTGGCTAGCCGTAAGGGGGCAAGGGAAACTGCATCGTTTAAGCCAGCCTGCGCTGGGCCCATTTCAACATATCGCCCCCAAATGAACCGCGTTATGTCGCTATATCCACGAGCAATCGAGATATTCAAAATAGCAAGCAGTTCTTCTGCGTTTGCGGGAGGAAAACGATCTATAAAAAACCGCACAGCCATCATTTCTCCACTTCTTGCAGCGATTTGAACAATGTCAGGTCACCAACAAACAAGTTCCCGGCGAGCAAAAAGCCAATCCAAGACGTGCACGTGCCCACCGCCAGCTGCCACGGCAACCGCCTCGCTAATAATCAAGTCGGGGAAGAGCCGGTCGAGTATTTTCATCTGAAATAGAAGCCCGTTAACGCATGACACCGATCACACTCCGCTTCGACGTAGCGGGCCGAAGAAGCTTGCAGCGCTAAACGATGGAGGAGATGCGGTAACATACCCGAGCTTGCGTTTTTTAGCGACCAGTTCATTGAATGATCAAGATAAGAACTGATCAACGCTCCGACATGCTCTAGCCCAGCAAGGCGCTCATCGCGATCAAATACAACAGACGCGGAAAGCAAGATCGGTAGGCGAGTTTCTAGGCATAAAACACGGTTAGAATCAGCCAAGACACAGCACGTTATATTATAGGGTCAGAGTACTCGCCTTGACTTTGGTCCGGAACTGTCATATCAAGTCTTGGAGTGGTTTGCAACGTGAGCAACCAGAAATGGTATTGCCTTGCTCAGTGGACCAAAGCAAAAAATGAAGGCTCGCGACGCCCGGAAAGTATCGTGCATCATATTGATTGATGGAGGCGAACTCAACTTCTAGATAGACTACACGTGACGCCGATGGATCGCGAAGGACCTAGATGAACCGCGGAGAGTCCAGTCGGACCCCGAAGCATGCTGAGTGCCAGCTCACTGTTCAAAGAACGCATGCCACGAAAATCCATCAACGCTAAAAGAAAATGCCTCGTGCAAACGACGCTGCATGATTTTTTCCTCCCCATTGCTTCCCATTACGCTATGGCAGCAGCGTTCGCGTATCGCTTCACTTACGAGAACAGAGGAAATCTACAGAGAAGCCAATGGAGCGGGAAAAAATGTGATTGTATTGCAGAATGAAACAGCAGCTACAGAAACCGGAGCCGTCGCATCGAATGCGACACAAGAACGTGCAAGTTTGAAACGTGCAGCAATCGCCCTTGGTCGCGGTGCAGTGGTGATGTCATAAACTTGGAAATTCGCTCAGCTCCAGGAAAGGGGCTCGGCGCTTTCGCAACGACGAAGATCCTGCAAGGAGTCGTAATTCGAGAATACGTTGGCGAGATCATCAACGAAAAAGAGAAAAAAAACTCCGCGAGCGCCAAGGACCTTGCTTCTATGTCATGGATTATATGGGGCGAACCAGTATATTGATGCCGAGCGCCTTGGAAACGAATCACGCTTTTTTAATCATAGCTGCGACCCAAACTGTGTCGCAGAGAAGTGGACAGTGGCGGGTATATACCGAATCGGGATCGTTGCCGATCGCAACATACAGGAAGGCGAAGAGCTCACATTTGACTATGGTGATGACTATAATTTTGAGACGTGTAAGTGCTTTAGTTGTAACACCAATCGCAATGCAGCAAAATAATTTGTCCGGCCCCAAATGTTAGCACAGTCTGGTGAGCAATGACTCCGAGCTTCGTATGACACGATACTGGTCGCTGTATTACTCACACCTACTGATTATCGAATCTCCATTTTGTCGTGTAGATATCGGGGCGAAGGTCGTGGAGCTGGCAAGGCCGAAATGCACCTGACAATGGCATGCAGCGTAGATTGGCCACCGCCGTTACCCTGGACATTCCCACGTAAAGGAGTTCAAATTTCCACTTGGGGGCCGTTTTACGAAGCGGTTCGAGATTGAGGACCACACGTTTCAGTGTGGCCCCTTGTGCCTTCCGTACTGTCATTACTTGCGCTAGATCAACGGCATGCTGAACAAAATCCAACTCTACGGGGTTATCCAGCACCCCAACGCCGAGACAAACGGTCGGTTGCCGCTGAGGATTTTGGATTATCCCGATCGGGATGATAATACTTCTCTTACAACGCTGTCCAGAAGGCCCGACAATATATTCCGTCTCTAAGTTGTTTTCATCCGGCCAATCGTCACCAGTCTGCAGTTCACCGTTGACGTCCACCAATTGAACGTTAAT
>LGTU01000148.1:0-109596 GCA_001314425.1 Phytophthora pluvialis
ATTTTTGCGCAGGTCTTTTGTACTTGAGCAGGATAAATTTGCGTAGTTGGGAACTGCACCTGAACGTAACCAAAAGCCAACATTTTGAACAACAGTCGAATACGAATCATGGCAAGGTCACATACCATTTAAAGCGCGCGGAGGATCCTGGGAACGTGTCTTGAACCTTCTTGATTAGATCAAGCATATTACGCAGCCCCGAGGCCTCAAGGTCGCCATTGGTATCCAGTACAGCACGCACGACGACCGCCAAAACCTGTCGTAAATCCTCTAGGCGGTGGTGTAATTCATCAGAATCAGGAGAGCTAGAATTCCGCTCCAGTAAGTCATTAACGGCTGCTCTCGCACTGTCAATAGCTTCCTGAACGCTTGCTTCTTCACCCTTTACCCGTGTTAGTCGAGCAATCTTGAGTGCAAACGTGACGCTTGTGGAAAATACACCTCCGTGCTCTTCCTCTGGAAGCTTGGACAAGCGCTGTTCCAAGCCATCGATCACCTGCGCAACCTTCTTCTCACTTTGCTGTACTGGGGAGCGTGGCCCGTTGTGAAGCATCCTATATTGATGGTGTCGAGGCCAAATACTCTGCCGATCGAGCTCACGACGAATCAGCAGCTCCCCTGGTGGAGTCGGCCGTAAGAAGGAGTGGCCAGCTGAACGTGGGGGGCTAGTGGCGCGCCGCTTCTGGCCAACGTATCCCGTGTTTGCTGCAAATCTGTCCGAAACAGCGCCACAAATTGAGGCTTCACTTATGTCGCTATCAGCCACTTGGGGTATCGAGAGCCCACTGGCCCTTCCTGGGTCGCGCACCCTAAAGAGCGACGGGGCTGCAGCAGAATTTCTCTCGCGCCAACTCGTCATCCACCCTGCTGATCCTCGAATGGAAACTCCTTGGGATCCTGAAGATGCAGCGCCTACGTATTGTTGCCTCGTTCTCTCACGGTTCCGAGTCCATTCTGATTCCGTAACCTCTTCCTCGTCCTCGTCCTCCGTCGAATACCCCGAAGGCCCGCGCGATCTACTAGAGAGAGTGAACGCGTTCAACATGGACTGGATCTCTCGCAGCATCGGACCGACCTTCTCGCTGGCCTGCGCCATCCGCTTAACAGACACCTCCACATCAGGCGGCAGCGTCACGACCGACCGCTGGGCGTTGTGCACGTCTCGGGCGACGTGTACCACGTCCTGCAGGCGCTTCAGAGACGCGATTGCGTCCACCAGCTTGATCTCCGTCTGCCTCACCTCGTCCTGGACGGCCCCGAAGCAAACCGAGCGCTGCTGCGTGGAGCTGAGCCCGGCGCGCGACAAAATCACGTCCATTTCGCCTCCCCGCGGACGGCAAGAAAAAAAAAATGTATATAAGCTCGGGGGGATAAAATGCGCGGGGGAACTTGGACCAACCACCACCTGTACCACTAAAGATAGTTTTTATGGAAAAAAATATATAGCGTTAGACACGAAGAAGCATATCAGAGCTCTACCTGACCGGTACTACACTAGTAATTCGCTGTCGCCTGGATGACCAGGGAGATAATCTCTTCAAGCTCCTGGGTTTGCTTGCAGAGCGATCGTACGATCTAATTCCAAACCAAAATTCTTCAGCAGTCGAAGGCTCTCGTTGAAGTCGCTACGCTGGTCAAGTGCCAGGAGTTCGCGGCGAAGGCCTTGGCCAGGCCGTATCAACGCATCATTCGCATCACCCACCGACTTGAAGCACCGAGAAGTGTATGCCATGAAGATTTTTTCTCAAGCTAGAGGGTGACTCCAAGTATACATGAGGTCCAAAGGCTCAGTGTACTTTTCGAGGATGAATGAAGTCCTGCAGATTAACAAACCACCAAACTATATCGAAAGGGAGACCTCGTGTCCAGCTGGAAAGACCTTCCGATGAGATCGAGCTCCAGATTCCTCGAGTTTTGTCTTCGGTTGCCTTCTACAGTACAGCGACTTCAATGACGCGCCAGCTTCGTCTCTATGTATGTTTCTCTGCATCCTTGGCGGCGTCTAGGCGAAATACGCGCTGCTTAAATAGACCTGTGTGATACTGTTAATCCACTGTTCTCGATGAACAATTAACCGGCAATGCCAATTTCAAAGCAATTACTAATACAGTGCGAATTGCTGACATAAAACAACGCTACTCTTGAGCAGAGATGACTTGGATGACATCGATCCCTCATTCTAGTGCATCCTGGACGAATGGCATTCGCCATGCTGCATTCGACGTGGCAATTTGGTTGATCCTGTGGAATTTGACAGCGTCACCTATTGCTGGAGACGTCAGTAGCTGGCTCGCAGGCTTGGCTCAAGCCTCGGCTGGAATAGCACTAATTGGAAACACGAATGCTGGCCGCTTAGGGGGCGGGAAAAGTGAAAGCACAGTACTAGCGGCACTGGGATGCACAAAGTAACAATCATTGCACACAATTCGTGAAATCACCAAATTTCGTTTTGAATGCATCACTGGACGTACCCGATAGAGATCGCCTCATACTCTGGGCGTCGGCGCATAAGCTCACGCATCAAGCACAGAATCCTTTCCAGCTCCTGATACGATTGAAGATGTGCTAATTGAACCGATTCCATGTCAACAGCTTTGAGCACCTGAAGATTGGCGTTGAACATCTGTAGCAGTCGTAGCGGTAAGAGCGTATGGTCTGTCAAAGGGACCTTGACGAGGAAGCTATGTAGCGCCGTTGTCAGGAGTCCGAAACTGTTGCTCTGCTTCGCCGTCGCAATCCGCTTGAAGCCATCTTCAACGTCCTCCGTCGATTTAAATTCGGCATTTCGCACTATAAAAATCTATCTTGGTTTGACAGGAGGGATTGACTCCAAGTCCACTGTTGGCGTGAAGGAAGACCCCGACATTTGATTCATCCATTTGTCAACATGAGATTGACGGCATCTTTGCGCATGACTGTGTCTGTAAGGAGCGAGCCGCTTCCCCCACGCAGACCGAACACCCGCAAGCGTAAGGCGTCTGATCCGGCGAATAAGCTCACTGGAAGGGGACTCCTTAGCTTGCTCCGCAAGGAGAGTTTGGGGAGGTAATCCGCTCCTGCTTGCTTAGTATTAAAGCACGAGACTCCGTGTTTCACACCACCATCAGCAAACTGCAATATGCTTGCCGTGCTCTTGCAGACGGGAAGGTCCAAGCTGCCAATATCGCTTCGTATATGGACGACACTCAGGCAATGCTGGCCACCCCGATCCCGGACATTGTCGATCGACAGATACGCCTCGAGCGGAAAGAGCTGCGGTGTATATTGGTGCTTCTCCAACCGAGTTTCCCGAGGCGGCGAAGTTGTGGAGATATATCGCGGGATTCCAGCGGAAGAGGTCGTCGCAAGATGCTGTTGTAAGTGCGCGGATGGTACCACGATCATTCCTGCTGTGTTCGAGGGTCGCCTTCAATTTGTGAAGAAGAATCCTCCCTGGGATAGATCGATTGAGTTACTGTTCCGCTTCGGGCGAGGATTCCAGGCGCATCGGCGATATGGTGGTACTGGCTGTGTGTGCCACACCGCCATCAACGTCACCTCGAAGCGACATTTGCCCGCGTAGCAGGAGTTCTCCACTGGTGCCAGGGCTATTCCGCTGCGCTTCGCGACCGTAACGGCAGATCAACCGCTTGCGCCATTCCTGAAAGAGCGACCTCCGGAGCAGACGCACCGAGCAGCATGAGCGGCAACCACCACGAGAAGCACTACTTCACCGAGGAGTTCCCCGACCACGACTACCAGAGCACGACCGAGTCGTCCCACCCGCAGACGCCGCTGTGGCCAACCTACCTGCCAGCGAATCAAGACCGAATCGTCATCTTCGAGCGCAGCAAGAACGCGCAGCTCGTCGTGTACTCGGCCAGCTTCCGCGACAAGAAGCGCCGCGAGCTGGACCCCAAGTGGCCGCTGGACATCAACTGGCAGAGCTTCGGCTGGACTGCCCACCCCACCAGCAACTCCACCGGGATGATCGAGCGCAGACTGGCATGGGGCTACTCGCACAAGGCTGTGGAACCCGAGGGTCCCGTCGCAGCTGAAGCGGTCGGGACTAGCTACACCGTGACGCTGAACGCGCTGCCTAGTCGTCCTGCCCTGCTTTTCATCGACGCTAAGGGGAGGGTGATCCTACAAACCACGATCAACGGTGCACCGTCGCGCCTCTGGAAGATCTACGTGAAAACTCACAGCACTATTGCCTTCGTCCCCAAGGTGCTGTACGTGGATCTCTACGGCACGCACGTCGACGACGAACACGCGACCTACGAGCGCATTACTCTCTTGTCCTAACTTAGCAGCCGCGGTGGGTACCCGCATATTCATAACAACAACGGCTCACTCACGAATAGAAATACACAATCTCTTCCTTCTTGTTACCTCAAGTAACTTCAAACTCTCTCAGTTTCCTCCTGTCTCCAATCATCTTCTGCTGCTTACGACGCGTCTAGAGTTTCTTTCCATCGTAGCTCCAGTTGGCAGTCGCGCCACCGTGGGCATGGAGAGGGGATAAGTTGTAAGCGGCCGCTACCTCCTCGAGGAAACTAGTCGAATTGTGAATGCACGATCCACCAAGCAGAATACGCTGGCCTGAATTCGATGCCGCCGCCTTCTGGTTGAGCTCTGCCACCTTCATAGCCTCCTCAAAGGTGACACCACCGCACACGAATACAATGACGTCACGCACGCGCTTCACCCCGTTGCTTCCGCTGAGGTCAGTCGACGTTACTGCAGCGGCACCTCCATTCACCACGCCAAATTCTTGGTCCAGCAACTGACCCTTCAAAATTGACTCCAGCTTCTTAGCAAGTGGCGGCACGTGCTGTGCGTATACGTTCGGAACGCCTTGCACGCCCTGCGTCACTGCCTTCATAAACTTCTTCAAACCGGCACGATCGCCATACAAGTCACCCTGGCGAGCCTTTTGTCCGCCAAACTTCAGGAATGCGTCAATCAGCGCCACGCGATCAGAAGACAGACCGCCTCCGTGAGGAGCAGCCAGCAGCTCTTTGACCGTCTTGAGCTGCACCGAGCTGTGCGTTTCGTAGCGCAGCGCGTACAGAATTGCCAAGCGCAGCTTGTTAAGTGGCTTCACTTGCGCATCCTTCAGCTTCGCCACCACATCGCGGAAATGTGTGTTGTGGTCATCTCCGCAAGCAAGCTCCTGCTCCAGTTGACTGACATCCATGAGTCCATCCACTTCCACACGCCGAGCCAACTCCCCCATAAGCGTCACATGCTTCGATACAGTAACGGACTGAGATCTGAAAGCCGGGTAGTTCTCCAAGAAGCGTTGCATGTCATCGATGGATTGGATATTCTCGTGGGTCTGTGTCTGCGCCTGATACTTGTCCACAAGCTGCTTCACGGCCATGCCAAGGTCACCAAAGTTCGCGTACACCTGCTGCGCGAAGAACTCGTCCGAAGTCGTAGACAGCACAAGCTCCGTCATGTCCTTACGCACATTAGGCGCATCGTGGAGATCCACGCGGTTTTCGTGCAGTCCAAGCAGCTCGTGCACCATAGCTTGGTAGCACCACTGCGTCAGCAATGGCGTCACAGGGTCGTCCTTGCGGTCCAGCACATAGACCAGGGGGGTCACCTCCGGTCGTCTGAAATCGAAGAGTCCGTCCTGCTCCAGCTGCATCCTCGCCGACACCTCACGCGCCAGTTTCTCGGCCACTTCCGATCCTTTAGCATACCGGATCGAGGGTCTCTTCTTCATGGAGAGCAGCACAGATAGCAGTCCTTCCACGCTTCGCTGAAACAATTGCGGGGGCGTCATCTTGGTCTTGTCCACCGGGTCCGTGGTCAGAACTCCCGCCGTCGCAGTGGACAGCAGAGCTCCCCCGGGCGTGGGCGTGGGCATCTTGACACTGAGCTGGGTGGAGTTGTGCAGGCCGAAGTCGAAGAGCGCGTCGTTGACCGCCAGGTAGTCGGCATAGTACTCCTGGATCTGCACCACGACCTCCTTCTCGTCGGCCTCCGCGATCTTCTCGAGCGCCTCGACGGGCAGGATGTTGGAGAAGAAGAGGTGGTAGCGCCCGTACTTGGGCGCCTTGAGCTCTCTCCGCAGCAGCTCCACGTTGCGCGCCGTGGGTCGCACGAACACGGCGGCCTTGAGGTGCAGCATGGGCTCGTGCGCGGCGTCCAGCTGCTCCACGAGGAACACCTCGCGCTGCAGGATGTGCGACTGGGACATGACCATGCTGATCACGCTCTTGGTGTCGGCGTCCAGCAGCAGCGCCTTCATCCCCTCCAGCTGAGGGTCCGAGATGATCTTCTCCAGGTAGTTCTTCACGCCGGCGATCGCGTCCATGGCCATGGCTCTCGAGCTTCCCTGCTGCGTCGGTCGGACCTTCCACGTAAGAAATGGGAGCCGAAAATACCCGGAACCTGATACATGGGGTTTTCTGTGTGAATAACCCGAAATATGAATTGTGACAGTTTAGTTGAAGTTGACTTGCTACATGTACTGCTCGACGGCACTTGCCATTCGCTTGATTACGGCGAGGGGGGCACCCCCGCGAGTTACTTGCTTGGCACCACTGCGACGGCTCTCGATCATCGCCTACATTTTTCTCGTGCTCCTACCGGAGACGCCCACTTAACTTACTATTTTCGTTGACTTCACTCCGTTGCTACCGCAGCTTACTAACACTCGACGATCACAGCGAGGCTCCAACAGGCGGTGACGATGGCGACCACGCTGATCACGATGGAGGCGACGCGGTCCGTGCGCGTGGCGTCCTCGCCGCACAGCTGCCAGTAGAAGACGCAGGGAAGCACGAGCGCCAAAAGCGCCGTGGGCACCAGCATCCACGCGAAGACGTCGATCGTGCTGGGTGCCGTGAAGTAGCCCAGCAAGAGCGTAGTGAGCACCAAAATGCTCCGGCAGAGCACGCGGGCGGCAGTTTCAACACCTCCGCACCGTCCTTCTTGGTCACTTTGAGCCGCGGGGCTGGAGGTCACGAATGGCAGAGCCCCAGCGGCAGCTGCAGCTTCGACTGGGCTATTACGGCCGCTTCCACTCGGGAGCTGCACGATCCACCGTTCGAACGAACGCTGGAGGGGGAACAAAGTGATAGTGTACGACAGCAGAAGGTGAATGCTGTACAGCACGATGGCCAGGTTCCGCACGACGGCGTTCCGCATGTTGAAGAAGACCGGTGCTTGCAGCGTTGCACCGTACACGGCGTACGTGACGCAGCAAATGGGCAGATACAATAGCGCTGTAGCCCCCAACTTCGTGCGAGCCACCACCGAGCTGCACTGGCTTGGATCCGCCATGGCGTCGTACAACGTAGGTATGATCGAGTGGCCAAAAAGTCCACCGAGAAGCAGCGAGAACGTGTACGAGAGTTTTCCCATCAGGGTCACGTTCGAGAGGTCGGGCGTCACGAACACAAAATCCGAATGCTCCAGCGCAATTTGCTTGAGAGGGTACATGGCGTCGCCCAGAATGACTGACTCGATCCAGAAGCTGAAGGCCACGTTCACGGCTGAAAGCACTGCCAGCGTTTTCAGCGAGGGCACCAGCACTTGAAACCATACGCACACAGCCACCAATATCATGACCGTGCCGTACTGAAGCCCCAGGACATCCACCAGACACGACGACGCCAGCGCCAGGTACCCGGTAGACAGAATTAGGAAAGAAGCGTGCACCAGCACACTCGTGACCACCTTACCGGCTGTCCCAAAACACTCCTGCCCGAGGTCGCTGTACGAGACGCTGGTGCCCCTCATCCAACGCACGGCCTCCAGCGCGTCCACCAGAAGCTTGGACGTGTACGCGCTCACCGCCGCGGCCGCGACGAGCAGCAGCACGCCGTACCAGTTGATCTCCACGAGGGCCAGCGGCAGACACAGCATGCCTGTGCCCGTGATGAACGACAGCAGGTGGTAGAAGGTCTGCCAGTTCGAGAGCTTGTTAGACGAAGACGCCGCCACGGGGGTCGCCATCGACGGCGGCCAGGGCGGCGTCAAGTCTCGCGGCGAGTCTTTGGTGCTGCGGCTGAACGTGGCGCCGTAGCTGTCACCGTCCAGCAGCGAGAAGGCGCCGACAGCGGCCCCGCGGCCGTCGAAGCTTCCGTTGTAGCCGTCGTAGGCCCTCGACTCCTGCTGCTGCGCGGGCGGCACCAGGCGCTGCGTCTCGAAGCTGCGGCCCGTGCGCTCGCCTGCCATGGTGGGTCCCGTGCTGCACGCTAGCCGTTTCGCTGTGCGGCGCTCTGGCTCGGACAAGCGGCTGAATCTTGCGCTCCGACGGGATTGGGAGCGCTACCTTTGAGGGTTAAACGTCTTCAAGCTGAGAGTGCACCGAGCGAAGGGGTCAGCAGCCCTGCAAGTGAGACAGTCAAGAGCGCAATAGACGGAGCGATGCTCGGGTCGATGACTGGGCGTGAGGCCGGAAGCGGATTGGTGTGGTGCACGCGGCATGCAACATTCGAGCGACATACCCTGCCTAACCTGCTACTTGTTGAAGTGCGCCGTGCTTTGAAGTAGGGCGTGGCAGCCGAGCCCGAGCAGGAAGCCCGCGCCCGTGTTGAATGCGAGGCAGCCCGCCGCCGTGGCCAGCAGCAGCAGCGCGGCGTCGTGCTCGCTAGTGTCGATCTTCATCCCGACGGCGGCGAGGCTCAGCCCGCTGAAGACCAGCATCACGCCCAGCACGGACGCCGGGAAGATGCCCGTCTGGAGCAGCGTCACGCACGTGGAGCCCAGCAGCAGCGCGAAGAATATCTTGAAGGCCCCGAGGAACACCATCGCCAGGCTGCTGCGCGCGCCGAAAGTGTACTGCGAGGCCAGGCCGCCGACGCCGTGACACACGGGCAGCATGCCGAGCCACGAGAACAACAGGTTCCCGCCGGCGATGCTGAAGCACACGCGGCGCACGCCGGCGGGCTTGTCGTGCGTCGGGAAGAGCTCTGCCGCCAGCGACTCAAGAGCAACCACCGAGTTCAGCAGCGTCAGCGGCAGTTGGGGCAGAACGAGGTACACGAACGCCTGGCCGAAGTCGTGCGCTGACGGGACCACCGGCGCGACGAATTTTGGCCCCAGCTCTAGCGCTGGCAGGTGGTATTCGTCACGCAGACGAAAGTGCTGGTACACAGCGACGACCATCCCGTAGATAAATAGCAACAGCGCCATCGGTACTTTCTTGCTGCGGATGAACACGATGCACAGCGCTCCTAGAAGCAACGACACGGTGACTGAGTCCAGGCCAAACCAAACGACCTTGTCCTGGCTTGCAGTGGCATCCGAAATGAAGTCCGTGGTGGTTTGTGCTGTTGTGAACTTTGCAGCTTTCACGTATGCGCTCTTGAAGCCTTTCCCCATCAAGCTAATGCCGACACCCAGCTGAATTCCGCGCACAACTGCCACGGGCACGACCTTGCTGGCATGCGTGATGATGTTAGTCAGCGCCAAGAACCCCACGATGGCCCCCATGAGAACACCCGCAGCGATAATTTGCTCGTTCGGGAACTTGTCAGCGATGGCCACGGCGGCAATTGTCTTCATAGGCTGTACCGGGATCGGTACGTTGAAGTGAAGCGCCAAGCTCGAGGTGAAGACTCCTGCGAAGAACAGCGCCGCACCAAACTCGATTTGAGGCGCACCATTCACCCGCCCAATGGCCAGCGCAGTGAGCAGCGGCAGGAAAAGCCCGATATCCCCGAATGCGCCGGAGACCTCCTGCAGAGTCATGAACTGCTTCAAATACGCTCGCCACCCCGGCCTCGTAAACACGAACAGCTTCCGATACAGTGGCTGTCCGATCTGCGGCCCCGTCACCTTCGCAAACCGGTCGCCTGCTCTCGCAGGCAGCATGGGGGTCGCCGCCGATCCTCCAAAGCCGTCTGGCATTTTGAATAGATGCTCACGGAAGAGGGGGAAATTGTGAATGGTTGAAAAAGATGAACGGTGAGTCTTGCCTCGCATGCAAATCAGAAGGTATCATTGCAAATCAATTGACTGCCACGGCCATGACTAGCAAGCACTGTGTGCGATGGCAAGATGAGCCGAATGCGAACGCTTGATTGAAAATTTATATTCCGAGTTGTGTCGCTCGCAGTTGGTCTGACCTCATCCTTCTGCTATCGATGCTCCGTAGGCGACGGAGTCGAGTCGAGTAGGGAGGGCGCTGAACGAAGCCCGATCCCCACGTCGGTATGCATGCCGAGCTTGAGGCCTCTTGTCCTGTACGTACATACCTACTGCGGGGGCTCCCACTCGAACGGCTCAGGCGGGTCTGCCTCGTTTTCCGCGCCAGCGGCAGCAGGCGCCTTCACGGCCTCCACATCCTGGGCTTCATCCGGCGTTGTGTCGCGCAGCATAATAACTCCTGCCAGCCTCTGCGCAGGGTGCATCACCGGAACGTACCTCTGCGCTGTATCCAGGGAGACTACAGACTCCTGTGCCAACGTCACACGTGCGGGCGTCGTAAATGTGAACACACTCGGTTCCTTGGCCGCCCCTGTCTTCTTGCCCACTGCAGGCTTGGATGCCTCAGCATCCACCTCCATCGCATCGCCGCCCTCCTCCTCCTTCTTCTCTTCGTCGGCCTCAGGCGCTTCCTTCTCTTCCATGACGATGTCGCCGCTAGCGTCAGCCGGCTTGGCTGATTTCTCCTTCGCGTCCTGCTTTGCCTGTCGCGCACGCGCCTTGGCGGTTGTGGACAGCACCGCTGTGGCGACCAGCTCCTTCTTTTCCTCCTTCTTCTCCTGCATGCGCTTGGGCGTGGCAAAAGCAGACTTCTTAGCGTTGCACGTGAGTTCGAAGCCGCGCGGGAGCTTCAAGTCCTTGTTAAGACCGACCACCATCGTCGTCTGGAATGACAACTCCAAGAAGTTGAAAAGAGGGTACCAGAACCAGTGCTGTGCCCAAATGGCCAGGCCCACCACAGAAGCCATCTTAGTGAATCCAGTGTGAGACTGCAGTGAAATAACTACGTTGCGACCACCGGCATCCAAGATTCCCTGCGCCAGGATGGCGCCCATCTTGGTCATCGTGGTAACGTGCTTGTCCGTAATCAGCTTAAGGATCTTCGCGCGGATAGCAGCCACCTTCGGGTTGCGACCCTCAGACTCCTGCATAATAACCATGGCCAAGGCTAGCAGCGCACCTTGACGCACGTAGTCTACAGCGTCATCGAGTAGCGGCTCCAGCAGCTGAATGGCCTCGTTCTTCGCAGTACCAGCGCATGCAATACCCACAGCCACACAAGCACCGTAGCGAACGTGAGGGTTGAAACTTTCAGCCAGCAGCGACACCAGCTTCGGCACCTGCACAGGGGTACGGAACAGGATGAAGCCCAGGCACGTGACAGCAGCGCGACGCACATCGTCAGAAACATCGCTCACAGCCACGTGGAGCAGTCGCCGAATGGCAGTGTTGTTAGCAGTACCGGCGTATGCCATGGCCACAGTGTACATGCCTCCGTAGCGGATCAGCGGATCCTTGTCACGGGCCAGCTGCTCAATCAACGCGTCAGCCTGCTCTTCGCGCTCGTACATCATCAGCGCAATGCCCATCACGCAACCACGGATGATCTTCTCGTGCTTCGTGTCGTGAGCGTAGGCCAGCAAGTCCTTTACAATCTCACCGTTGCGTCCCCCACCTCCAGCACCAAGCATAGTAAGGCCGATAGCAATACCTGCGCCCTCACCCGCGACGGCCGAATCGGTAAACAGCACAGTCTTCAGCTCTTCGTACAATTCGTAGTCGTGAGAAGCCAGGCCGCACAGACCAATTCCCAAGCACGCGCCATGCTGCACGGTCTCGTCCGAACCAGCATTCTTAAGCGCATTACGCAGGTAGTCCATCGTCGTCTTGCTGCCTGAAGCTGCAAACCCCTTATTCGCGTTAATCAAACCCATCGCGTACAAAGCACCACCCTCCGAGTACGGGGAGGTCGTCATACCGCCTTGCGGCAAGTAGGGAGCCAAAAGGTTCATGCTTTCACGAACGTGTCCCCTGTGCACAACACCCAGACTAGCAGTGGCCGTAAACTTAGCCCAGTTGGTGGCCTTGCCTAGCCACTCCAAATTCTCGCGCAAAAACGCATCCGAGGTCGTACCGCAGTTCATGTAGGCGTGTGCGACCACAGCAGCGTGGTGCAGCACCGAGTTGCGGTTTTCCACAGCAGTCTTAATAGTCTTCATAACGAGCGGGTCCGAGTCGCTACGGCTGTGGAGGAAGTTTAGTTTCAAGTCCACGAGGAACTCGCCGGACAGGATCTGCTTCAACTTAGCCAGGTTGTCCCAATAATCAGCACAAGCACCAGCAGGGACCGGAGGAGGAGTAGCAGGCACAGTCGGGGCAGCCGCTGCGGGTGCCTCCGTCTTGCCCTCCTCAGCGGAGGTGGTAGTGTCTGCGGTCACCGGTTCAGCAGCGGGTGCCGTGGGACTCGGCAGCGCATAGTACACGTTCATAAGGAATTTCTGGTTCTCGTTCTCGTTGAGATCAAACGCGACCTGGAAGGCGACGAGGCAGTCGCGATCGCTGCCGCGCACGAGCTGGTCCAGGATCTTGCCGACTTCCACGTGGTTGTCCAGCATCTGCAAAACCTGGCACACACTGGCGTAGTCCTGGGTCGGACGAGCTCGGTACACTTCGAGCATGACCTCGAACACCTTCAGACGGAAGTGGCGGTTGCTCACCACCGTCTTGCAGATCTCAAAGCAGTACGACAGGGCAGACGACACGTCCGTGGAGCGCGCGAGGCACTCCTTCACCTGGTCCAGTCGTCGGGCCTCCAGAGCGATGCCCATGGCCTGGCGGAACTCCTCCGCCGCGTAGCAGCGCTCGAACATGCGCTCCACCACCTGCGTGAGTCGCGGGTCTAGCGCCTTCTCGGCCTCCGGGTCCTCCTTGGCACGCACAGCCACGTAGTTGTCGATGCACGTGGCGATGATCGTGTCTATGTACTGCGAGCGCGTGTTCAGGTCGAAGTACTTGCCGGCGCCGAGCGCCAGTCGCAGCGCGTCCTCGTACTCCTCCAAGTGGAAGAAGCACTTGGAGGCGACGTAGGCCGCCAGCTCGCGGTCCGGGAAGCCCTTCTCCTCCGACAGCTCCTCGATGAGCGGGATGGCGTCTGCGATCTCGGCCCAGTAGTGGTCCACCACCTGGTTCAGCTTCTGCAGGGCATGGGCCTGGTCGACGAGCACAAGCGTCAATACGTTAGTTAATACAGGACCCCCGAAGGCAACGCACGGTGCATTAAAGGCGCCTTCGGCTGTCGCACCTTGAGCGCGTTGTCGTCTTCTTCCAGGAGCGCGAGAACGCCCGCGGCTGAGCAGATACATACCAAGTCGGACCAAAAGATCCACCCAGGCAAAGTTAGATTTACGACGGCTGCAGGCGGCGCCTGGGCCCCCGAGTTGCATGGAATTGAAGGCAAGATAGAGGGGCTCCAGGGAGACGCAGGGGGCAGCGTCCCCAGCGCCGTAGTGTGGCAGCAAACGTACCGGAGTTGCCGAGCGCGACGGTCATGCTGTCTCTTCCTGTTGTTTCACACTCCAGAAAGAAATCTTCTCCTCGCTTCCCCCACGGGATAATTTCGCATCTTAGCGAGTGAAAACGGTGCCCTCGCGATCTAGACCCGGTTATTACAAGAATAGCACTTACAATCCACTTTGTGTTTGTATGTGAGATCCAATAAATACTTAAATTACACACTCGATAGCCAGGTTGAAGTGACCGAAAGATACTTTTGCACCTCTTGCTGGTCCAAGCCAGTCAAGTCCTCCGCAAGACTCTTACACAGCTCCAGTAAGCTCAAGCGCACCTCAAAGAGCTTCCGCTGAGACTTATACACCTTGTCGATCGTGACGGTTAGAAGCCACACAAAATGGTTGAGGTGGGGGGGGATAGTGCCTCGTATCACATTCATTTGTCAGTGGCGGTGGGCGCTTCATGCTTCACGTGTGCTGCTCCTTGAGTTTACGAGACCACGAAAGATGGTTGTGTGCGGTGCTTACGTGGTTGTGGGGTAACTTCGACCGTGAGTTCGGTTCAACAAGCCAATCAATACCTCGTTCTCCGAGATTTTCCGCCGCTGCTGGGCTGTACTCCAACCCGCATGGAACACTGGAACACTTGTAGCCAGTGGTGCTATAGATTGCATTGTACAAGCACCCGCACAGTTCTCTTCGACGCTGCCTCCCGCGGAGACAGCAGTACCTCGGCAGCTTTCAGTGGCCAACCCACAGCAACTCCACCACGGTGCAGTCTTCAGATATCAATGCACTACGCCACACAAGCGCCACAATCGCAGTCACCCATGGAAAGCGATTCCACAGAGGCAGGGCAGTGGCTCGAGCTCACACTGCCAAGCACAGCAGCGGGGGACAAGTTGCCTCTGACGCCCGCTCATCATTTTATCACATCATTGTACAAACTGCAGACACGATAGGTAAAACTTACACAAAGCACCATTCCACTTGAAGGACGTGCAGCACTGGCATTGCCAGTCTGCCGAAGCGCGTGCGCTTCATTTGGACTCCTCGGCGCCATTCCGGTAGTTCTTCATGTGAGCCTTCCTCGGGGCCAACCAGGCTCGCGTGCGCCCTGTGCTACGTGATCCGCTGCAAATGCGTGCCGTCGGATCTTTGGGCGCTAGCTGTACCTAAGCTGCCCGCCCACATCGACCGGCGAGCCGAGCAAGCAAGCAAAGCCTTGCGCGATCGACAACTGCTGGCGGACGCCGGAGCTGTCGCCCTCGCATTGGTGATCCGCAGCCAAGCAGGCACTCAAAACCGGGCCACAGCAATAGAAACGCTGACTGTCAAGCCATGCAGAAACCAGGCCGGAGTCTGTACAAGTTGATACGACCTGCAGAGATTGCCGATCCGTAAGGCCATTTCGTGGCAAAACTATCCCAAAGGTTCACGTTACAGAGGGTCAAGTAGCCGTCAGCGGCACCACACTCGTGTGCAATGGTGCTTCGTTCAACGTTGACCCCTCCATGACGACAAGTGGTGAAGCGGTATATATTCTTTCGTAGCCTATGCAAGGCGAATTCGCTAGGCTGGTGAGACTCATCGTGGGCTGCTTGAAGGCGGTGCTGCCAAGTACGCAAAGTCACTATTACGAGCGACGTGCAATATGCCCGGTGCAGCACTATACATATAGTACCGCCTCCGATCCAAGAGTATGTCGACTAGGATTCCGCTGCGCTGGAAGTGATGGCGCTGTCATTGCCCTACCGCCTGAACCCAGCAGAGCCCACGAGATAGAAGCGGAAAGGCAACATTGCAAGTGCTGTCGCGTATTCGACACGCTAGCTTTCACACGAGCGACAGCACCGCACTCTGTGCAGACTGCTTCAAGTACACTGCTGTCACTCTTGCAGTCGAATCGAAAAGTCTAGCCACTAGCCGCTGCCTTCCGATTCTATGTTGGAAACGGAGCTCGAAGCTTCGCACCTCAAAGCTTTCAGCTGACCGCATTCCGGTGGGTCCTGCAGTCTGCTAAGACTATCAAGAGCAGGCAGGTTTCGCCTTGCTTATGCCTATCGCCTATCGAGCGCGCGTATCTAGCCTCGCAACATACGCGTGGCTTTGTCGGCTTCCCGGTGACTTGGTGTTTGTAAGTGGACGAGCGGGCGCTCGTCCGCTGCAGTGACGGGATGGGGGATGCAAGCTGAAGCAACTGCTATCCGCGTATCCGCCGTGGCGACGAACCTCTGGCCAGCATTGCGCCGCGGCTCCGAGCTGGTCATTTCCACATTGGACACGTGCCTGCAATAGCTTTTTCTGCTGAGGACTCAAGAAGAGCATGAAGGTCGTCGTTGTCGGCTCCGGTATCGGCGGCATCTCCGCTGCCTACCACTTGGTCAAGGATGGCCACGAGGTCGTGCTGCTCGAGAAGAACGAGACGCTCGGTGGCCACACGTACGAGATGGAGATCGACGGCGAGATGGTGGACATCGGCTTCATGATGTTCGGCGACTCCAACCCCAACGTGAAGGCGTGGTTCAAGTCCCTCGGCCTGACAGAGCCCGATGGCACCACCAAGAAGCGCATTCCGATGAGTCTGACAGTGAGCTCCAACATCAAGGGCGACCTGCAGTTCTCGTCACGCGCTCCGTTCCACGGCAGTGTGCTTAACCTCTTTGATATGCGCATCTGGCGTGTCCTGCGTGACATCTACCGCTTCACCATGGACCTCATGACCATGCCCGTGAAGGAGGACATCACCACTCGAGAGTGGATCGCCAAGGGCCAGTACTCGAAGGAGTTTTTCCACCACTACTTCCTGGCCTTCGTGTCGGTGCTGTGGACGGTGCCCAAGAACGACGTGCTGGACTTGCCCGTGACGCAGTTCCTGCGCGCGTTGAAGACGCACTCCAACTCGCTGTACATCCCGCTGTGGCAGGTGGTCATGCGTACCTTTGGCCGCCGCTCGGCTCGCCCCAAGCACCTTTGGTGGTACATCGGCTCGGCTTACATTGAGCCCTTCCTGAAGATCTTCACCGAGGAGTACAACGGTACGGTGCGCTACAACGCCACCGTCGACCAGGTCGAGAAGGGTGGCAAGGCTGTCATCCTTGAGGGTGGAGAGCGCGTTGAGTGCGACCACGTCGTGCTGGCTACGCACGCTGATGAAAGCGCGCATATGCTCCGCTGGAGCGAGAAGTCGTACCGCTCGCTGATGCGCTTCTATTTCCACAAGAGCATGATGTACGTACACCGTGACCCCACGCTTCTGCCCAAGTCAAGCAAGGTGTGGAGCAGCTGGAATGTGCTGATCTGCAACGAGGACCAGTACATCCTGACGTACTGGATGAACCGTATCCAGCACCTGAACAGCAAGAAGGACGTGTTCGTGACGATCACCCCGTACGAGGAGTTCGATGGCCAGCGCCCGGACGCTGACAAGACCATCTCCGCTTTCCGCTGGGACCACCCGCGTCTGCTTGCGGACTGCGTACCGCAGGATGATATCATCCAGGAGGAGGGTGTCACGCTATCTGGCTGCTGGCTGGGCCGTGGTTTCCACGAGGACGGCCTCGTGGCCGGTCGACGTGCTGCTGCGATCATCCGCGACCCGAAGCACAAGAAGACGGTGCTGTACGAGGACCCGGGCAACATCGCGACCCCGCCCGTGCCCCCCTTCGGTGTCCCGCTCAGCTTCCACCTCTTCGGCGTCACCGTCGTCGGCCTAGTGGGCTACGGAATTGCCAAGTACCTGGACGTCGAGTTCTAGATAGGCGTGTAGTGAATCGGTGTATTAGGTTTTGGTTGGGCTTGAGTGCGCACGGAAGTTAGTGCGTGCTGTAGGCAGGTAGGTAGACGATAGTCAGCGTGTTCTCCCCAATTCGACCTTACTTTTTTTTTTTCCACTTCCAAGGCTTTGGCTCGATGCCATTGCGCCACGATCCTCTTGCAAACGCCAGCTCGGACCATACCCGCGGTTCGAAGGGCATGCATGTACTCAGTACATTGTACTGTACATGTAGTGTACTTGGAGTAGGCACTGGCCTCTCCATTGCCCGGCACGCTGCAAGCATACGTCGACTAGCTTGCCGTCGGTGCTCTCGGCACCACCGCAACAGCTTCAACGTGTAGCCCAGTGCAGCAAATCGCAATTGCATGCGGTTCCTGGCCCAGGAATCCTGGGACTCTGCTCCTTCAAAGTGGCTTTCGTGCTCGTGAAAGTGAACATCGGACCAACTTGGTGACCAAGCGTGCACTGTCCAATCCCTTCCTGTTGCAGCGTTTGTAAGTGGATCCGCTCGGCAGATCATCCCCTTACAAACTCCAAGTCATCCGCTGACGTGGTCCTGTGGTGGTGAAAAGGGGAGATTTGGCTCGCTCGCAGACGCGCGCAATGGCCATTTCGGAATCTGCTTCGCCAGACCCCACAACGCTATGAAGGTCGTCGTCGTTGGTTCCGGCATCGGCGGCATCTCCGCCGCCTACCACTTGGTCAAGGATGGCCACGAGGTCGTGCTGCTTGAGAAGAACGCGACGCTGGGCGGCCACACGTACGAGATGGAGGTCGACGGCGAGATGGTGGACATCGGCTTCATGATGTTCGGCGACTCCAACCCCAACATTAAGGACTGGTTCAAGTCGCTGGGCATCACGCAGGCAGATGGCACCACCAAGAAGCGCATCCCCATGAGCCTCACGGTCACGTCGGACGTGGAGGGCGACCTGCAGTTCTCGTCACGCGCTCCGTTCCACGGCAGTGTGCTCAACCTCTTCGACGCTCGCATCTGGCGCGTACTCATCGACATCTACAAGTTTACCATGGACCTCATGACCATGCCCGTGAAGGAGGACATCACCACGCGTGAATGGGCTGCCGAGGGCCGCTACTCGAAGGAGTTCTTCCGCCACTACTTCCTGGCCTTCGTCTCCATCCTCTGGACGGTTCCCAAGCACGACGTGCTGGACCTGCCGGTGACGCAGTTCCTTCGTTGCCTCAAGACGCACTCCAACTCGCTGTACATCCCGCTGTGGCAGGTGATTCTCGGCGCGCTAGGACGTCGCACGGACCGCCCCAAGCACCTGTGGTGGTACATCGGCTCGGGCTACATTGAGCCCTTCCTCAAGTTCTTCACGGAGGAGTACAATGGCACGGTGCGTTACAATGCTGCCGTTGACCAGGTTGAGAAGGGTGGCAAGGCCGTGATTCTTAAGAGCGGTGAGCGTATTGACTGCGACCACGTCGTGCTCGCTACCCACGCCGATGAGAGTGCTGAGATGCTGCGTTGGAGCGAGAAGGCTTACCGCTCGCTGATGCGTTTCCACTTCCACAAGAGCATGATGTATGTTCACCGCGACCCGATCATGCTGCCGCCGTCGAACAAGGTGTGGAGCAGCTGGAACGTCCTCATCACCAAAGACGACCAGTACGTCCTGACGTACTGGATGAACCGTATCCAGCGCCTGAACAGTAAGAAGGACGTGTTTGTGACCATCACGCCACACGATTTCCAGGGCACGCTTCCTGCTCCTGAGCAGACCATCTCCACTTTCCGCTGGGACCACCCGCGCCTGCTTGCGGACTGCGTGCCGCAGGACGAGATCATCCAGGAGGAGGGCATCAGCCTTTCTGGTGCCTGGCTGGGCCGTGGTTTCCACGAAGATGGTTTTGTTACTGGCCGTCGTGCAGCTGCTATTATCCGCGACCCGAAGCACACGCGTACGGTGCTGTACGAGGACCCGGGCAACATCTCGGTCCCTCCTGTGCCTCCTTTCGGTATCCCGCTGAGCTTCCACCTGGTTGGCGTGACCGTCTTTGGTCTGGTTGGCTACGGTATCGCCAAGCTTCTGGAGAAGTAATAGAGCATGATATTGTTTGTGCGTTGCTGAGAGTCTACGGGTATGCACGGAGTTAGTGCGTCATGTGTAGGTATCAGGCTTCAACAGCGCTAAACCTCACAAAATTTCATTGACAACTCAAAACGTGTTTATTGCTTTCCGTGCATGAGTAGCGTGCTATACTCAGCGCCACGAAAAATCGGCAACAAGCGACAGGTGGTCGCTTGAATGTTCGGTAGTCGGTAGCTCGTCGCCTTTGAACAGCAGTCCCGCAGGGATCATTTCCACTACGCCGTGGCAGTGCAGAGAGCTTCGAGTGTACCAGATATAGTCAACCGTGCCCTTGGAGCCACTATGGAATATCGTGAACTTTGGCTCACCCGTGCACTTATCATCTGGTAACTGGGCGTATGCACTGGCGAAATCAAACTGCACAATGTTGTAGATGTTCGAGGTTAGCCGGCTCTTCATCCTCAAGTAGCGAAAATCGTAGGTAACTTACCTCATGAGAGTAGGTCGTGCTGGGTTTGAAAGCTCGAAAATCATTCCTTTGAACCCGGGCAATGTTGAACTTCCCGAAAGCGGTACCATTCCCATTGTGTCGAGCTCGGTCGTTTTCGTTGACACGAGCTGCTTTCTACTCAGTAACGAGACGAAAGTTAGCGAGTTATCACTTCGATAAACACCATCATCCTAAAAAAAAGCAGAACTTCATACCTTGAGGGCAAAGGAATCCAGGTTTTGGCCAGATAAGCCGTAGCGAGAAAGCCCAGATGCATCCAGTTCACCCGTAGATAAAAAGTGGTAAAGTGGGCTGTGCGGCGCAAGATTAAAGTCTCCGGAGAGAAGAATCGGCAGCATCGGGCTGTGCTCCTGCCGCAGAGACATCAAGTGTTTCAGTAGCATATCCAGCTGGGCCAACTTGATCTCACCACGCTGCACGTCATGAAAAAAACAGGTTTAATGCTAACTGTGGGAGTCAAAAGCACACCAACGCCAACTCACGAACATTTGGGTTGAAGAGCAAGTGCGTGTTCGCGACCACAAAGCGAGCCGTGCCCGACCCATTGGTGCCGTTCTTGGCCTCCACCACTGCTGTCAACGCAATGTTATCGCGATTCAGCACAGGATGATCCGGCACGTGGTACTCGATCGGGTGCGAGGACACAATACGAAACATGCTCTTCTTCACGAAGATCGCGCAACCGTCGTGCGTCGTCTCCCCCGTTCTGCCAGCACCAAGTCCCGCGTCAGCCACTACCCCCCCATGACAACTTCTGGCCAACCCACTGCACTCCCACCTTCTCTTGTAGACGCCCACAAAGCCCGCCTTCTCCAGTTTCGGCTCGAAGAAGTCTTCAAAGTGGTCCACCTCCTGCAGATTCACAATGTGCGGCGACCAACGCAGAATCTCCTTCACCAGACGCACGCTACGGTACTCCCAACTGCAGCCAACAGAAGCACAAAGGTGTCAGCCAGCTACCTACGCGCACAACAGGCGAGCAACTGCATCAACTGACTCGTATTTCGGGTGGCGCTTGGCGGGCTCCTTCTCGCGGTCGTTCTCCACCAAGTAATCTGCAGCAAGAATTCAGTCAGCACCGATACTCTTTACTACTTTGGCTCTGCTATACAATGTCGCGACCTGCCAGCACGTTGAACGACATGAAGCGGAAGGTGGACGCCGCCAAAGGCACAGATGGGTCCTCGGCGCTTCTGGGCGGCGCGTACAGCGTCCACGGTCTGTGGATCGTCCGCGACTTGCGAGGCGTCGTCCGTTGCCGCTTCTCCTCGGCCTGCGTGCTGCTGCCATCAGATGCAGGGCGCCTCGAGCGCTGGCGCTGGCGTGGCAGCGGGGCCGCCGCCGTGTCCTCCTCCATCAAAATGGGTTCAAAGCTGCGTTTTGTGTGTCACTTCTAAATGATGTTCACCACATTGGATTCACACTAAATGATGTGCACCACCCGCGACCGTATTTGGAGGAAGTCGACCATGAACGCTCCTCAGCGCAGCGACTCGTACCTGCTGCCCGAGGGCGCGCAGAAGGTGACGTACGAGAAGGACACCAAGATTTCCAACGCCGGCAAGTTCACCGTCCTGCGCGAGGACCACACCATGGGCAACCTCATCCGCATGTGCGTGCTGCTTCGACTGCCGAGCTCCTGCTTGACTTGACTTGGCGCGTTAACCCTCTTCCTCCTCCTCCCCACCCGCCTGCAGGCAGCTGCTGCGCGACCCGAACGTGACGTTCAGCGGCTACCGCCACCCGCACCCGCTCATCCACGACATCATCGTGCGCGTGCAGACCAATGACGCGTCGTCGCCCGTGGAGGCGCTCGCCAACTCCCTGGACGACCTCAGCACCGAGTTCGACGAGATCGCGCAGAAGTTCCGCCGCCTCACCGGCAACTCCAAGGACCCCAGCTCCTTCAGCTAGTCCAGCTCTGCCTCGCAACGTCTCTCTCGCTGGTAACCTTTGGGCTCAGGTCAGCGTAGCACTCAAGACATCTCGGCCAGAGAAACACGAAGTACTTTAACGATAACCCAAGCTGTGCTGGCTGTTGTTTTGCTGAGCTTCTTACTACGGGAGGTTGTCTAGACTTTCACTCACTCTTCAAAGCGCAACTCGAGACGACCGGTTTCAGCGTTCGGGTGCAGGAGCAGGGACATCGTGATGGCCTCCAGGTGCATCTGCTGCTCGATGAAAGTCTCGACTGCAAACTCACGCAGCAATTCGCGGCTCTCGGGGTATTCTAGTCGCCACTGCTCTCCGTCGTAGGGATCCCACACCTCGAACACTACCGCTGTGGCTAGAGGGAGCACCTCTGCTCGGACACGACAAAACACAGCGCTAGGTTCGTCGTCTTCGCTGCCCTCATTCTCATCACTTGAGATGCGAAGCACTGGTGACACAGCACGGAAAATGCACCGGTCCAAGGTGGTCGCAGAGGCTGTCGTATCTAGTGTAGGGGCGAGGCTACACCGTTCGCACAGCGCCTTGATTAGTACTGGCCAGGGAACTTCTCGGTTCAACCGGTGAATCTCGTTACTTGCAGCTGCTATCGCGCGGTGTAGCTCCTCGCGTTTCTTCTTACTGGACGGGGCTTTTGTATTTGATGCCTTCCCCTTGGAAGAAAGATTGGTTGGTGCATCTGCGATGGCATACAGTGCCTGGCGAGTCTTCTTCATACTCTCACGTAGTTCAGCGAGACGTAATACCACATCTGAGGTCGGGGAAGCAAGTTCTGGAACTATTTGCTGTTGCTCATGGCAGTTTTTCGTAAGTGCCAGCCACTCCAGTTTCGAGAAGATAAAGCTCGTGCACCGTGAACAAGAGGTAGGATCGTACAGCTCCAGGGAAAACAACTGGCCATCGGCATCAACTGTGTCCAAAGCATCGTTGTCCTCGATCTCTAGCGCAAAGAGCGAATAGCGCACACGCTTTCCCGAAATTCGGCATCCGCCCGAAGCCAGCAAAGAGCGATCAGGTTGCATATGTATCCGTGCAAGCCACGTGCGCTGTCCTACGGGTAATTGTCGTTGTGACTGAGCGGTTGGTCGCGAAGTTGCCGCTATACTCTGCGCCACTTCTTCACGTATTCGCTTTCGAGCTCTGTCAGCTCGTCGTTGCATACGCTCACCGGAAGCTTTCTCTTTTTCGTTCACATTTTGCAGTTGTCGGTTTAACTCAGCTAGTTGGGCTGTTGCAGCCTTCATCTCAGCTTTTAGTGCTTGTCGTGCTGTTTTGAGGGCCCGTCGCTCTTCGTGCAAACGTTTCCCATCGACATTCGCAGCTCCACCACTTCCTCCTGCAGCATCAACCTCGTCGATACGAATTTTATGCCCTTGATCCTTCTCATTCATCTCGGCACGCTTTGCCTCGAGGTTTGTAATCTTCTGCCGAATGTCAAAGCGCTCAGCCTCGGCATCATTGCGGAGTCGGAGTTGGGTCATTTCCAACTCAAATTGCAGCGAACGCTGACTATCTCGCAGCATTTTGTTGGACAATTCATCGCGCTTTTGCTCCTCAGTCATCATTGGAGCTAGAAGAGGAAGGGCATTCGCCCCCGGTCCTTTTCGACCTCCGTTTATCGCGAGCATCATGCGTGCATTCGGTCGGCCATCTTCACGCCCGTAAATCCGAAGTCGTGGCAGCAAATCTCGAGCCACGAGCAATGTTTGTTCAGGACTAAAACCACTTCGCGGGTACGGATACAGCTTTACGAGTGATGCTGCCTCCAACAAAGCAATTGTGAGTCGATATGTCATTGAAGAGCTGGGGTTGTATGCCGTGATGACCAGGTTTCGAGCCTGGGCTGGAAAATGGTAGATCGAAACGTAAAAATGTCGGCCACGAAGCTTCATCGTCTGGCACAGCACCTGATGTCGCGCCCGGCGGGGTTTTCCTAGCAATGCAGCCAATTCTTCAAGACGCTGAACCTCCTCCTGGCTCAATCGTTCCTCTCGTTCGAGTCGTCGAAGTGCAGACTCGTTGAGTTGAATCTCCGGTGATATCTTTAAGAGTTGTATCCTGGTTTTAGAGCTTTTCACAACATCTTCACGAGCGGAAGAAGTGTTGCGATAGCTAATGCCCCCATTGTTTGGTTCGTGAGGGTACTCAAAGTAGAGCAATGCGGTCAGCTGGTGGAGTAATTCCTGTTTTCTTCCTGGTGCCAGCAATGCTTCACGCTCGGGATCGTCTCCTCCGACTCGGAAGATCCATTCAAGGTCTTGCAGCGTCACCTGCAAATGGTATGTTAGACTTGTGGCCGGTTCGTATGCTTCTATGCGTAAGCATCGCTTCTTGTCCTTCCCAGTCAGGCCAGCTCCATACAGCCGCCCGTAGATGCCTTCACCGAATACGGAAACCACGCAACGGCTGCGAGAGATCAACGCTCCTTGAGCTCGCAAAAGAACGCGCTCAGGTCTTTTAACGGGGCTGACGGAACGTGTCGGACTATCCAGTGTTGTCACGGCTGGCATATGAACTCTGTAACTTTCATATCGCGCCCACTTGCCGCGATTGTTAGCACCCGGAGCTCTCGTCATGCTCCAGGGTGTCGCGTGCAAGCCGCCGCTCACCAAAATTGGCAGCTCGTTCTGCAGCCAATTCTTGCTTCGATCTCGAACGGGTTCGCGCCACCGCTCAGCAGACAACCGCTCGTAACCGCGGTGCTGCAGTGAATAGCATGGCATCAGAGCGACCTCGTCGCTGCCCAGGCATTTCTTGGGGATTGCAGCGAGCTGCAGAGCATTGACTGGTGGCTTTGGCTCGCTGTACTCCTGAAGACGCACGAACTGCTCCATCGCAATGGTGGGACTCCCATTGAGGTCAAGAAAGCGTCTCGGTCGCTGGAGTATCTGCATTTCTAGCGGTGGCAGCGGCGACCCCATACTATTGGACGCTGCCGTCTCTGCTGAGGGCGGTAAATGACGCTCTGCGATCTCATCGATAAAGCTGTTGAGCTTTCCGAGTCCTACGACATTGTGTCGTCCTGGGGATGAGGAGGCTGGTAATGGGGCTAGTATTCCACCAGGCAGTCGGTGCTTGCGCTGCTTGTGTCGTTGCTGTAGTGGCAACGATTTCTTCCAGAACTTCCATTGCCATCGTGACACGTTCGATGCCGCTTCCCTCACAGAACTGGGCGTGTTCAGCTTGCCGTTCGCTGGGCTGTTGTCGCTGAAGTTGTCGTCATTTTCACTGCGCTCGAGAAGAAGCTGTGGCCACTGACCAAACGCCTCATTTGGTGAGGACGGCAAGTTCATCGCCCATGTGTGTGTGGAGCCACACCATAAGTCGGCGAGTGCGCCGAAACGATGCCTCGCTTTTAGGATTCGGAAACCGGAGGCAACAATAGATTGAGAGAAGAACTCGAATTGATCATACTGATGAGAACTCTACGTCGTCGAAAGGCGGAGGTGACAGGCTGTTGGGGCTGTCTTCTCCCGGCAACCGTACATGCTCGTGTTGCTGGGTAATGGAGAGCAAGAAGCTCCATTCGGTAGCTCCTGTTGAGCTGGCGGACACAAACCTTGCTGGTCGTCCGTGCTGCAAATTGGCCACCCGTGGACGCAGAAGCTCTTGCCAATGCCGTGGACCAGCACTCGCGTGCCGTTGCATTCGAGGCAATCGACACCATCCGCTGGAGTCGCCCTCGTCTTGTTCAGACCTGCAACCACAGAGGGCTGCGGAGTGTTCGGAGACCAATTTGCTGGGTCGAGGGTGCCGCTGTCGTCGATGGATGCGAACGGAACAACTGGAATGAGTTCGGCCGGATCAGTGACGGCGCGTGCGGGTCCCGAGGAGGCAGCAACAGCCACAAGTACAAAGACGAATTGGAGTGCAGCAGGAAGCTTGACGCTGGGCATCATGCTTCTCTGCCGCCGCTTGGTAGCAACGTACTGAGCTGCAAAGCTTCTCCAGCGCGCACTTTGTCCCCGAATGCCAAATGCGGTGTGCCCTGCGCGAAGAACATTTTGTGCGACTGGTCAAACGCTTGCGCGCGGGCGGAGCAGGCTGCTCGCTCGCGCTACCATCGCGCTGGAAGGCAGGCGGACCAGGAACTAACAACGGTCACACCGTCGCGTAGGCGGGCATCTATTTCCCAGCGGGGTTCTCGGTGGGATCCAAACGAAAGTAGCTTGGTCTGCGGTTTCGGCCGCGGTTGCAGGAATTTCCATAGGATGTGGTGTGCGCCACACGAGTTCGCCGCAAACTTCTGACCAAAAAAGCGTCCTCGAGGGGACTCGAACCCCCAATCCCCGCCTTCGGAGGGCGATGCCTTATCCATTAGGCCACGCGGACACATCTCTTAATTCAATCCCCAGACAAACTAAATTTTGGATTACACCCCGGCTATGACGCGTGACGGAAAATACAACCGAAGGTCAATATACTGTAGACGACATATTGTTGCACCGTCACCAGCTTCAATTTCCGTCGACAGCTAGATGCGTGCCACGCAGACTGCAAAGGTATTGCAGCAAGGTTTGTCTACTATGCATTAAACTCTCAATACTGCTCACTACCACTACAGCTCATTATCGATCACTCGCTTGCAAGACATACACAACAGCGATGGCATCGTGGAAGCTGAACCAATCAATATGTCGTCTACGGTATGAAATATTGATGATAGCCGGGGCTGCAATCCAAAAATTTAGTTGGTATGGTGATGGCCGAATAAATATGTCCGCGTGGCCTAATGGATAAGGCATCGCCCTCCGAAGGCGGGGATTGGGGGTTCGAGTCCCCTCGAGGACGCTTTTTTGGTCAGAAGTTTGCGTCGAATAAGGAGCTACACGACCAGTCCAAAATGACCGACAAGACCAATACTCCGTCCCAGCCTCGGCGCTCCACTCGACGCCTCGATACGCCCGCGCCGCCTTCTCTGCGCGTCCTCGTGCGTCTCTTCTCGGCGCTGGAGTTTGGCCTCGGCGCTTTGACGCTGTACCAACACACGCCCGACTTCGCCGCCGTCAAGCGCGCAGTGGAGAGCTCGTGCCAGCTCGGCTTCACGCCCGCGCATCTGCAGCAGATGCTGCACCTGCTGCCGGGCGCCTACGCGCTCGAGTGGAAGAAGAACACACGCACTGCACGCCGCCAAGCGCAGGAGGACGGCGGCGACTCGCTCCAGGCGCAGCGTCAGCGACTGAAGCAGCAGCCGCCGGTGCTCACACTGCGCAAGCAGCAGCTGCCGCCGCCCAATGCGGACTGCGAGAGCCTCGAGGCTCGTATCACGCTGTTCTTCAGCAAGGCCAACACCTACTTGGAGGGCCACGTGGAGGCCATCAAGAAGGAGTTCCCAGACATGACAGACAACGAGCTGAGAGACGTTCTCAAACTCGTGGAGGTCGAGAAGACCCCGCTGCCTAACGTGCCGGCGGAGATCGCGAACGAGGAGAGTCCGACGACGTTGCTGGAGAAAAAGGATGCCAAGGAGCAGACGGACGACACGACAGGCACCAAGGCCCAGGAGAAGCTGGAGGAGGCGCTCGCGAAGCCCGTCCCGCAGGATTTAAAGTCGCTGCCGGAGTGGCTCATCAACAAGGTCCGCAAGCAGGAAGTAGGCCGCAAGGGCGTAGCGGAGAACAGTGCCAAGGCCTTGAAGAGACGAATGCTGTCGACACTGCCACAGCTCTGCAACCAGCTGCAGTCGCTAGTGATTGTCATGAAGAAGTCGGTCTTCCCCAAGGCGGAAGTGGTGCGCAGACTCGCGGTGCGAGCTCCGATCAAGGGCAAGGTCGAGGAGCAGCTGTATCTGCTCGAGTCGCTGGTGCCGGAATGGCTCACGGTGGTGCTAGACGACGGCAAAGAGTACATCAGAATTTCGACTGGCTGCAAATACAACGCCGTCAAGGCCTCGCTGCGTCGCGCCATATCCGCCGAAGCCTAAGCAAGTCTCCGTAAATGAGGTACAAACCGAAAATGTAGCCATCTTCCATGAAATTTTGGATCTTGTTGCGATCTTGAAGCGACGCGACTCATTTTCAAAGAGCCCAAGTACGTGACACCCGACACTCATGGACGCCCGCTTCGCTACGATGGACGCAACGAGCGACACGCCCACGGGCTGCGCGCGCGCGATCGTCAAGACGGTGGTGGCGCTGAGTCTCCCGTTCGTGCTGAGTCCGCGCGAGGTGGCGAGTGAGGCCGCTACCAACGTGGCGGCGGCCTTCACCACGTGCTTCAGCCGGCTGCAACAGCGCCGTCCACAGTTCAACGAGGAGCAGAAGGAGGCGCTGCTGACGGAGGACGAGCGCTTCTCGGAGGCGGCCATGCTGGAGCTGCGTCGACGGGTGATGGAGGGTGGCGCCTCCGCGTCGCCGGCCATGAGGTGGGGGCCCATGGCCACCGACCAGCCGCCGCGGCCGTCCCGCTGGAAGCAGCGCAAGATGCAGGAGCGCACGCGAGCCAAGAGCAGCCCGCCGCCACCGCACTGGAAGAGGGAGAGCCCCGAGAACGACCAGGAGGCGTTCACGACGCTGGCGTCCGACACGGAGAAGGCGCTGGATGAGATCCTCGAGTCGACCAAGAAGACCCGGAAACACTCCAAGAGCAGCGAGACGCTGGAGGTGGAGGCTGTGAGGCGGCTGAGCGTGGACGAGCTGCTTGCGCGCGGAGCGAGTGCGAAGGCTGATGCCATTTCTCCGGAGAAAACGGGGGTGGAGAGTGTGCTGCTGGACCTTCAAGACGACGACGGGAGCTGCGATGGCGGCCCGCTCTGGGAGTGGCTCGTGAATATCGACGCCTCTCGGTCGGAGGAGTACTGCGTGTATGCCAAACAGTTGGAGGAGCATGGGTTCGTGACCCTGGAAGACCTGGCGCAGCTGGAGAGCGACGACGACGTCGATCAGGCCATGAGCGAGGTTGGAATCGCCAAGTTCGCACACAGGTTGCGCATTCGGAAAGCCATCCAGCGACTGCACTCTTCCGAGGAGAACATGACTCGTGTCGCTACGCTTCCTGTGGCCGCAAGTGCGTGATGAAGTGAGGAAAAGGAAGCAGAAGAAGGCAAGAAGTAGATATGAAGAGACACACACTTTCAAAGCTTACTGCTTAGCATCTACTACTTGCGCGGGAAAATGTACTGGTATGCATACGCTCTGGCTCCGTCCATCTAGAACTCCTCGTTCAGGTACGAGATGTCATCCCACGGGTGGCGGTACAGCGGCTGCTTGAGACGCTTCTGGTCGAGGAAGTGGCCGATGAAACCAATGCTGCGGCCGAGCACGAACAGGCCGTTGAGGCAGCCGTTCTCGATCTGCTCGTTGGCCTCCTCCAAAGTGAAGACACCGCAGTTGCGCAGCAGGTCGACGAAGCAGACGGCAATGCAGCCGTCGACGTTCAGGATAAGGTTGCTGCGCTTCTTGGTGGTCACCTGCTCCACCTCAAGGGCGAAGTCAAGCACGTCCGTAGACGGGAAGTTGGCCTTGGCGAACTCCTTGATGATGGTCACACGCTTGTCCGGGTTCGACAGCGACTTGATGCGGTGGCCAATACCCATGATGAGCTTGTTCTGCTTGCGCATGTCCACCACGAAGTCTGCCGGAGACAAGCCCGAGTCGTGCGCGCTCGCGAACATCTCGGCAGCCTTGTCCAGAGCACCACCGAAACGGGGCCCAATCGTCACCAGACCCGAGATCAGGGACGAGATCAGGTCCTTGCCGGCACGGGCAGTAACGATCGTGTTGTGGGCACCCGACACGGCCGGACCATGGTCAGCCGTGACCATGAGCACCATCTCGATGAACTTCGAAGCGTAAGGCGGCAGGTTGCGCTTGAACCACAGCAGGCCGATAACGCCGCCGACGCCCATGTCCTGCTCGAACACCTTCGAGATCGGCGTACCAGCGTAGCGCAGCTCCTCACCGCGGTCATCGGAGATAGACGAGATGAAGTTGGCCGGCTTACGAATGAGGCCAAGGTTCTTGGCCCAGGCGTAGTCCATGGGCACCCTGGGGACCGGCACCTCCGGGCGCGGCACGATCGCACCCGACGCAACCATGGAGTCGAACCGCTTGCGGATGGTGTTGCCGAACTGGTCGAAGTTCTCCGGGACGATGGCACCGGCAGCAGCCAGAGCAGCGTTCTTGGCCGAAGCAGTCTCCGACTCGCCCGAGGCGCAAGCGCCGGCGTGGCCGAACTGCACCTCGAACGGGAAAATCTTGGCACACGTACCAATGCACCAGGCGACCACCGGCTTCTTGATGGCGCCCGACTGGATGGCACGGCAGACAGCGAACTCGTCAGTGCCGCCGACCTCGCCGAGAAGTACCATCATCTTCACCTCCGGGTTCGCCTCGTAACGCAGCAGGTGCTGGATGAAAGTGGAGCCCGGGTACTTGTCACCGCCAATGGCCACACCCTCGTACACACCGTCGGTCGTCTGGGACACGATGTTGTTCAGCTCGTTGGACATACCACCGGACTTGGACACGTACGCCACGCTACCGGGGCGGTACAGCTTCGACTGCACGATGTTGTCCAGCATACCACCGGTGTTACCGATACGCAGGCAACCGGGCTTGATGCCACCAACCGTGGCAGGGCCAATGATGCCGACATTCAGCTCACGCGCCTTCTTCGAGATCAGACGCGACTGCTGCTCGGGCACACCCTCGGCAATGATGGCGTGCGTCTTGATAGTGTCGCTGTGCTCGAAACCCTCCATCGTGGACTGGTACACGGAACGGAACGACGAGAAGTTAATCAGCACGCTCACGTCCGGGAACTTCTTGACGGCATCCGACAGCTTCTGGAACACGGGGATCAGGCGCTCCGAGGTGCCCCAGTAGAACTTCAGGTAGTGGTTGGGCGAGAAAGGGAAGATTAGGGCCGCCACGCTGGGGGTCTTGCGCTTGCACAGATAGTCAAAGTCGAGCATACCCTGCACGGCGCGCTGCTGCAGACCGTAGACGATGCAACGCGTCTTGTCGTTCATGCGCACAATGCCCTCGTCCTGGATCACAACGGGAGCCTGCTTCTTGGCGGCACCTTTGCTCTCCAGCTCATCGGCGCTCTCCTCGTTGTCGCTGTTGGCAGCGCTGCCCTCCTCCGAAGCGGGCTTGCTCACGCTCACCTTGGTGCCACCGATGGCCTTGGCAGTGGGCTGGACGGCCACCGACGTGGGCTTCTCCACAAGGCCGAGGGCCATGGGGACGACAGCCGTGATGTGCGTCTCGGGGCCGAACACCTCGATAGGCACGCCCGTAGCCTCGCCAACCTCGCGCATGACCGTCAGACCCTCCTGGCAGTTGGGGCCACCACGTCGCACCCAGATGTGCACCTTGTTGTCCTTAAGCTTCTGCTGGTACTCCGTGATGGCGCGGATGATGCCCTTGAAGGTCAGCGCAACGTCCGTGAAGTTGGCAATGCCGCCACCGATGATCAGCACCTTGCCACGGTCGTCGAAGTTGCGCGTCATGAGGTCCAGGATGGTCTTGGCGTAGTGGTACGTGTGCGTCTCGCTGGGGGCACCAGAGTACTCGCCGTAGTTGGCCAGCTCGTGGCCGTAGCCCAGGTCGGCGATCGTGTCAGCGTACACGACCGAGGCACCGCCACCGGCGACCATGGTCCAGATGCGGCCCGTGTGGTTGAGGATCGTGAGCTTGAGCGAGGCGCCCGTCTTGGAGTCGAGGTCCTGGATGAACTCCTCCTCGGGGAACTTGGCGCGGCCGAAGGCCGGGGGGAACTCGATCTCGCCCCAGCGGTCGCCCACGAGGAAGTTGGCGGTCTCGTCGAGCTTGGCGGCCATGTCGAGCACGGAAATCTGGTCGCCCACGAGCACGATGGGGTTGATCTCCATGTAGACGAAGTGCAGCTCGCGGAACTTGGCCAGCATGCCCACGAGGAACTTGGCCAGGATGGGCTTGCGCGCATCCTCGACCGAGGACAGCAGCGCGGCGGTCACCTCCTCCTCGGACGCGACGGACTCGATGCCGACCTGCAGGCGCTTGGCCTTGGCGTCGACGTCGCCGACGTCCACGCCGCCCTCGTGGTGGAACAGGATCTCCTCGCCGTCGCGGTTCGAGACGATGCACACGTAGTGCTCGTCGGCGGCGCCGTGCTTGAGGAAGGGCTCGACGATGAAGTGCGTGAGCACGCCCGTGATGGTCTCCACCTGGACGGGCTGGTTGATGCGCTCCCAGACCCAGGCCTGCACCTCGGCCCACGAGGCGTTGAGCAGCAGCAGGTTGGCCTTGCCGCGGCGCTTGATGAGCTGGTCGGGCTTGACCACGAGCTTGGTCTCGCCCAGCGTCTTGAGCCACGGGCTGCCGGCCTCGATGGCGCCGAAGAAGTCCTCGCGGCTCTGGCCGGCGAAGCTCTTGCTCACGGCCACCTGCGCGAAGCGCTTGTTGAGGTTGAAGGCCGGCAGGCTCGTGGACAGGATGCGCTTGCCGTCGAACTCGCGGATCGCCTTGGCCGACATGGTGGGCGCTTGGGAAGGAGTGAAGGCCGGAGGACTACTGGGACGCACGCGGCAAAATCTCAAATGCCGAGATGCGGCCTGTGGATCCACGCACGTGGGAATCTGGGGGAGCCGCTGGCATACTGGGGCCAAGTCGATCTGGCGTACGTGGGCGGTCCTCTCTGACGCGATGAAATGCCACCCATAGTGACGTACGCCACACTAACGTGAAGTGACTCGATGACATCATGCCTTCGGAGACTCAGTGCATTCGTAACGCGATTCAGTGCACAGGGCGGGAAAATCGTGGTTCAACTTGGAGATTTGACTCGACGTACTGCATTGTAGTTAAGTATTCTGTGGTCAGGCTCAGAGGGACATACGTCACGGATGGGTTCTGCATGAAGGGCTTGGAAATACCATAATGCAGTGCAACAGCCCATCGAATTCAGTTCGCTACACAGGTTAGTAAATCTCCCGCCGCTAGTCAATCCCTCACGTCCTTTCTCGGGCCCAGGTTTGTAAATCGCCCGCCGCTAGTCAATCTCTCCTTCGCGTTTTTTTTTTTAATTCACGTCATCTCTCGGATCCCCAAAAGGAGCTCGATTGTTTTGCGCTAGGAGCGCTATTGCGTGGCACCCGAACCCATGTCAAGGAAATTACCGCCTTCTCCTAGCAAGCGTCACGTGCATCCAAGAAGCTTCAGTGTCGTCCAAAGTGACCCTACTACCTAGTAGTTTTGGGCACGTTGCCCTACATTTGTGTTGCACTGATTGTGATCAACTTCGTGCTTTGCACGTGGTGTTGTTCGCTTTCCCCACAAGGTTACACTGTGGCCGCTGTGGTCTCCGAGGAGTCCTGAGAAGATTGATCTACGGCGGCGTACTTGCACTCTCATGGTTCCTTCTCCGCATTGCGAGGTCATACGAAAGCACGAGCTAGCGGGCTTAAGACTGCAAGCGGACAGGTATGCACGATGAGATCGAGAAGGACTCGTTAAGAGGCCTCTGTCACAGCAGCGATCCTACTGTGCACTGCGGGCATTACATTTGGTTAAAAGTACTGATTTATGGAAATTCCTCGCTGAGGACTCTCACACACACTTGCTCCAGCGCGCCCTGCACCGGCGAAATCAGGGCCATGACGCTGGTTGCGCGCCACTAGCTTCAACCAGCGGCGTGTAGTGCCGTCCAATCCTTCGGAATGACCCTAGCGTGCTGGCTGCAGGAGCTGCTGCTGCCGCCGCCGCTGGTGCTGCTTCTTGAGCCGCTCCAGGTAGCTCGTGCGCATGAGGAAGTGCTGGTACGTCGGCGGTGCGCTGACCTGCGTCAACAAGAACGGAACCACAAGACGGCGCGGCGTCAGTCGGCGAGATCAAGCTACTCCTGTGTTGCCGCCCCATCCTACCTGCTGATGCTGCCCGCGAGCAATGTCTTCGCTGGGCAGCTCATCCTCCTCTTCCACCGCAGCCGGCTCGCCGAAATCCGCCACGATGTCTGTGAGATCCGCCGACATCCAGTGCCTTGTCTCCGACGGGGATCTGGCGCGGTGTGAGCTCGGCGACGGTGGTCGTCGCGCACGGTCATCCGACGAGGCTGGGCTCGACGCCCTGCTGTCCGCTACGGCGCGACGGCCGCGCTCCTCTGCAACGGCTGGAGTCTCATCCTGGCACCAGCGATCCACCTGCGACAGCAGCAAGATGGCACGGCAACAGCAACGCAAGGCGAGGCAACGTGAGCGGCGAGCGCACCCTGTACGAACGCAAGGGAAACGGCGGCCTTACCTGCAGGAGCTTGCGGAGCTGCTCGCGGCGATCTCGGTGCGCGTCGGCCGTCGTGACGAGGCAGAGCTGGCACGGCGCACTAGCGGAAGCATCACACATTAGCCGGACAGCATCTCGCACAGCGCCTTCAGCTTGTACGTACTCGATCGCCGCCGCGCCTGCTCTTGTTGCCGTCGTGACCCGCTTCTGCCTGTGAGCATGCGGTCCAGCGAACACGCGGTGAGCAGCGCTGATACAGGCGCGCCCTCGAAGCTTGGTGGGACGTCGTCCCTTGCTTACCTGGCGAACTCCCGACCGTAGTTCTCGTGCTGCACCACGCGGATCAGCAGGTTTGGCCCCGGGCGCCGGAAGGTCGACGGAATGGTGTACGCTCCTGGGCCGGCCAGCGAGTACATGCGCTGCATGTAGCTGTGCCGCTCGTCGTGCGCCACCAGCAGCTCGTGCAGCAGCGCCGGGCGTGGCCTCTCTGTAGCCATTTTTTCGGTGTAGCTCCCAAGGGCAGAACCGCGACCTGCAACTACCGGTAACGGCGAGGACGCGATGACATTGTCAGGTCAGGACGGTGAGGAAGAATCTTGGCTCGGAGGAATAATGCAATTGTACATGCGCTAAATTAAGCGATCGATGAGTACTGGGATCCGATGTCAGCTTCTGAGAGTTGCAACGAAGCCGGCCGTACATGCAATTCCAACCGCAAACAAGATGCACGGAAGGGTGAGCACGTTTCCTGTTCCAAGCTCTCGGTGCCGTACACTTGAACGGTCAGATCCGATGCTGCCTCGAAAAGCGTGAGAACGCCTACGTAGAGGCCGTTGTTGTTGAATCCATGCACTGACGTCTGAAGTTCCTTGCCCATGATCCCCACGATCGAAAATGGGAAAACATTCGCCACGGTTTGGTAGAAAGCAGTGATCACAAAGCCTGCGAACGCCACCTCTTTGTTGTGCTTCCCCACCGACACTGCAACCACCAGCGCGCAGGCTGAGTGCGCAAGTAAAACTACGAGTCAGCAAAACTCTTCAGAAAAATGTGGAATACTAAGAGAGGGCAACTTACTTCCGGCCATGAGTCCGAGCACAGCGAAATCCTTGAGATATCTTGCGTCTTTGCATCGCGGCATGACGAGCAGCACGAAGAAGCATATCACCGCCACGAGGCCATTCTACCCGCGTCAGGAAGAATACCAGGACAAGCATCCGTTAGTCTTCATGAGCATGGCACACCAACACGGTAAGGCCAAAAGCAAACTACTATACCTGTGCGATGAGTGCCGTGTTGGCTGTATTGAGGCCTCTGCGATACTTGCCCTGGCTGCTGTCATCGCAGTCTACGTGTGGGCAATTTGAAAAGGACGGTCTATACGAAGCTTCGCCAAGTGAATTGGAGAAACCACTAGGTGGTATACCTGCAGCCTTGCAGCCTTCATAAACGTTCGCGCCCCACCACTGGTAAACCTCGTCCGAGAAGCTCAGCCACGCGAACGATAGTACGAAGTACAAGACGCATAGGAAGCGAAACACCTTGGGTGCGTGCACCACTTGCTGCCATGCTTCACGGCCCACGCGACTGAGTCGAGGCTGGAACATGAGTTCGTCCTGTGGGTGTTCAGGTCGCAGATAGATGCAAACTGCAGTCGTGACGAAGATGGCTGTCATAGCGAATCTGAAAGCTTTCAAAATCTCCTCGCCACTAATGGCACTTGCGAAGACCACCGCGTCGGATGTGCTCCGAAAGAGGAGTGATCCGAGAACGCCACCGACACCTTCATACATGGCTAAAGTTGCCTGGGCATGCACCTGAAACTCAATCGGCACCATGTCCATGATGCGGGCTCGCAGACCGATCTGTAGGCAAACACGACGAGAAGTGAGAGCTGGTCTGTCAAAAGCTTTTACATCCGAAAACAACGTACATTCAGCAGCAGCACGCCGACACTGAGCAGCACAAGAAGCAGCTTTGTCAACGCTTGAAGGCTTGGGAAGAGCACGTTTGCCGAGCCGTAGAGCAGTCCTGTCACAGTACGATGACGGCAGCTGCCATCAGAAACACATTGCGTCGCCCCCACTTAGACAACGAGCGGTCCGACATGGCGCCGAGGATCGGTCCCAGGAAGATCTGGATCAGACTTGGCACAAACCGCGGCACAAAGTCGGAGATGCCCATGGACTCCATGTACGAGAGTCGCGTATTCGTGAAGACGGTGTCTGCAAGGGGGAGAGAAGCATAGTGTCAGGACGCTGCTGCCAACTGAGTTTCCGCCACAAGGCGAGGCGGTAGCGTACTGAGAATGGCGTAGGCAGCCCAGGGCATGGCAAGAACAAGACACGTGCGGAACACGCGGGTCCTTAGCGTCCACTGGATGTCTGAGGCGTGAAGGATGCCGCTCAGCCCGTCATCATGATCGCTGCAGTCGCGGACGTCATTGACGTCAACGGCGATTGCACCATCGCTCTCGGGGACGAACCGCACCACCTTCAGCTCACAGGCACCGCCTGGTTCTTGTTCGCTCAGCGACGCGTCACTCGGCTGGCGCTCGACGTCGCCCGGCGTCGAGCAGCTCACGTATGCGCCCGAGTCCTCGCCGTTGCCGTCGCTCTGCAGCGGCTGCAAGTGCAGCGAGCTATCGCCGGCCATCTCGTCCCTGTGAGCTTGGTTTGACTGTTTCACGGAGCTTCCAAGGTCTGGACAATAATTACTTCCATCGCGCGGCACCAGAAATCCTGTACTCAGTCTGCAAAAGATTATATTTTGGCTATGCTTTTCTCAGCATGAACCTTATCGAAAAGCATAGATCTATTTCTGATACCCTGCTTATAGTGATCAAACGTCCAAGTTGTTTGGAAGGATTTTCTCGGCTTTGAGCCAAAGCATCCTACCGCCAGCTGCTACATGTAGGTTTCAGCACCCAGCTCTGCTTCACGCTGATCGCCATCACTAGCGAAACATGCCACAAAAATTGTCCAAGGCACGGGGACACGGCAAGCGACAGTAATCTTGCGGTTTATCTAATGGGAATAAGCTAAGGTGATCGGAAAGCAATCAAAAATAGAGCAACATGCATTCAACCGCGACTATTTCCTCACTGGTCTTCTTCGTCTCTTGGTTGTCAATCGTTCAAGGAACTCGCGTTCCATCACATCAGCGGCAGCAAACCAGTAGGTCGATGCGGCCGAAACGCGCGCAACCGAGCTCGGCTGGGCCGGCGCGGCGGTTCCGTCCGAGTCTCCCTCCTTCGTTCTCCTCCTTGAGTTCTAAGCGAAAAGTGTAGGTGGAGGCGTGATAGGACAGCACACCACATCCAGCTTACAGGTCCTCGTCCTCATCCGGAAGGGGCACCGCGGCGGCGGCAGAGCTAGCGTCGGCCTCAATCTGGGCAATCTGTTCCTGGGTGATGGTGACCTCAGGCGGGCGAAGAGCGGGAGCCTCCACGAAGGTCAGGTTGTTGTCACTGCAGCAGCAAAATAAAAAAAAAATAAGTCAGCAAACACTGTTCTCAAAATGCACAACAAGATGTTGCCTGCCGCAGAACGTACCCAACAAGCTTGCGGGCGAGCCACAGGAACGGCTTCTCGAACTGGTAGTTGGACTTGGCCGAGATGTCGAAGTACTGCAGGTTTTTCTTGCGGTGGAACGTGATCTGCTTGGCCTTGACCTTGCGGTCCTTGACCTCGACCTTGTTACCGCACAGCACGATGGGGATGTTCTCGCACACGCGGAACAGGTCTCTGTGCCAGTTCGGGACGTTCTTGTAGGTGATACGCGAAGTCACGTCGAACATGATGATGGCGCACTGACCCTGAATGTAGTAGCCATCGCGCAGGCCACCGAACTTCTCCTGGCCGGCCGTGTCCCAGCAGTTGAAACGGATGGGGCCGAAGTTGGTGTGGAAGGTCAGCGGGTGCACCTCCACGCCGAGCGTGGCGACGTACTTCTTCTCGAATTCACCCGTCAAGTGGCGCTTCACGAAGGTGGTCTTGCCGACACCACCGTCACCCACGAGGATGAGCTTGAATTCCGGGACGTTCTGGGCCTGGACAAATCAATCACATCCTGTCAGTGTTACTGGTGCCTGCCTGTATCAGTTCCGCTGCTGCTGAGTCCGTCCGCCGGCCCCTCTTTTCCTGCTCGCCTTCAGTCCCTTAAATCTGCCTCTCCCGACGCGTTTCCGCTTGTATGAGCGGTGTCAAGTTCGTCCTGTTGCTGCAGCGTGTGCCGCAGTACTAGATCGCAACTCTTGGCTTCATTTCTCGGTTTGGCGCTGTGAATCGCGTCGATTACCGCGGGCAGACGCGGGTTTCGAAGCGAGGAACGGGTAGGGAGGAGGACGGGGCTCTCACACGCACATTCGAAGCGCCGGCGGAAGGGGACGCAGCGCTGCAGACGCATATGCACACGTACCATCTTGCTAAGTTGCGCGCGCTTCTGGAACTTTACCAACTATCGGGCGCCGAGCAGCGAATGGGAGCCGAAACCCACGCCCTCCAACCAGTCGGCAGTGACTTGTTTTCAGTATGCTCTCGGATTTTATGCGAGGTTTTTTAACGGCGAGGTTTTTAGACACAGGATCGGGGCGAGCAGTGTCCAGACGCCACCGAATGGAACCGACGCTTGTGCGGATGTTGCGCAGAATGTCTGCGGACATAACAGAGCGCTGGACACGGGAATCAGATAAAGCTATCTTCGTTGTCTGCAGCCACCGAACCCTGTCAAAACCAATACGTTGCCTCTCTTTTCAGCCAATCCAACGGAGGCGAGTCAGATTCTGATGCGTTGAACCGGCCATATGCCATATACAGTGCATGGCGAGCTACTTCGACTGGTCGACCCTGCGGTAGATCGCGATGTCAAGCAGCCTGCAATGGGGAGCAATTTCCATAAGTCAGTCCATGCAATTAATACTGAGATCACGCAAATAGATTTGCAAATAGTATTCTCGAGACAGACAATCAGTAGTGATAAAAGAGTGGTATTCACTGAGTACATAGTAGTAGGGCAGGTATGAATAGGAATTTCTAAATAGTAATATGTGCACGGCAACTGCTAGTGGGGCGGCCATGGGCATTAGCCGCCGCCGAATTGTCCCCAAAAGGAACCCATTTGGACTCACGCATGCTATCGCCGTCCATGCTTTCATCGCCGGAATCGTCGTCGTCCAAATCCCGCAAGCCCATTTGTCTAACTCACGCTTGATCGAGTTGACCTTGCTGTAGAATCAGTTTGCCACCTTGCGCTTCGCCTTTTGAAGAGCGTCATCCTTCGGACCAATCCCCCTCAATCGCTTGAGATGGTTCTTCAGCTTGGTCGGCGAGCTGAAGGTGGTCTTGCACGATGGGCAACTTCGGGGCAGACGCTTTTTATGGCACCCGAGCTTCTTCTTCGACGCGTTGCGCAGTATCGGAGCCATTTTGAAGTGAAAATGCAAAAGCGAAAATGGTCGTACTTATTTACATGTAAGGTAGCTAAGACAAAATGGATGTGGTGGCTAGGAGCTGCTGCGATAAGGAGTTGGCGACAAGGAAGAAGAACGTGCTGAATTACTACGCACGGTTAATACTACTAACACTTGAGACAAGTCCTCATCAGTTATTTCGACCTACAATCTATTCGCATGATCTCAGTATTAATTAGTGACTTATGGACATTGCTCGCAATGGGGTGGCTAGACGATTTGCTGTTGGCAAGGAGTAGATAAGTCGCTAGCGTAGGCAGTGCAGAAAGTCAAACGTTGAAATCTCTTGTCGCTTTGCTCTTATCCGCAACCTGGTGCCGCAGGTTTGGTCGGCGCTCCCGAACTTCGAGACCGACATGCGTGACGCCAGCGTCGCCGCGACCGGGACGCTGTGACCTGATCCAGAAGGCTTCAAACCGGTACGAGTGTCATCACCGGTATCCTGACGTTTTCCTTCGGCGAGTCCAAGAAAACCAGACTGTAAGTATTTTCGTGTTTATTTTGGGGTGCTGTGCTATCACAAGTTTAGGTTCTGTTGGTTAAGTACACGAAACTAACCCCATCTCCGCCGCCACCGTGACCGCCACAATTTAGGCCGCGACGAAGGCGGTGGGGTAAACTAGCGGTGATATGCCAGAGCGCTTCGACCTGATCATCGACGGTTGGACGCACGACACGGAGCACTCAGTTGTCTGCAGATGCTACAGGACGAACTCGGGCCCAGCTTACCCGCTTTCGTCCCTAGCGCCGGTGAAGGATGATCCCGACGACCAGCTGAACGCTGAAGGCCACCTGAGTCAGGGCTACCGATTATCGCATGTTTATTGGTGTTGGACAATGCACAACGATAAATAATGTCGTGCAAGAACTACAACCCCTGCATTAATAATGACATGTGCGACCAGTAACACATACATAATGTCATAGTGACAAACGGTGGTCAAGCTGAATTCGATTACCGTCTGACGTTATCGACTGTGCGCACACCAAATAGCTTAAGTTCTGGCGCAGGAACAGGATCTGCTCGAGCGTCACTGGGTGCAGGCTGTTGCGCTCGTGGCCGAACGTGACTCGGGCCATGCTAAAGAACCTCTCCACCCTGTTCGAGGTGGGTGGAACACAACGGAGCAGAAAATACTGTTGCTCCTTCTCGGCAAGCTTGCGCCGTTTCTGCAGGCGCTTCACGAAGGACCCCTCCTCTTCGCCATCAGCTGGAGGACCCGGTGCAGCCCCGGCAGCAAACGGGCGCAGGGATGCCTTCTCGACCCGCATCAAACGAACAGTATTGCCACGCAGCACACGAACGCACAAGTCTGGGCTGTGGATGATGTCAGCTCGCGGCTCTAAAAAACCCAATACAATCGTTAGCATGTCCTTCTAATGCTCGTATCGCACACAGTTATCTTACATAGATAGGTGCGTACTGAGGCTTGGCAGCAATAAGCCCGTCGAACCATTCGCGAGCGTCCAGTAGGTCGATATCGGTTCCTTGAAGAGCCTTCGAAACGGACTCTACATCCTTCAGCTCTATGTGGAGAAAGCGCAGGTGCCGGTTGCAGGCCGGAGAGGGAAGCAAGTCTGCAATGTCGCCATCCTCCTTGTCCAGGTGCTCGAGCAGCTGAATGTATCGGTGCAGCATCATGAACGTAGAACTCCACCGGGTATCTTGATGAAGTATGGGACGAAGGGCCGTTTTAAAATTTAAAATAAAACTTAATCAAATAAATCATAATTAGCGGGTAAATGACACACATATGATAAAAATAGCATATATCGCCACAACATAGAGAAAAGTGTACCGCAGCTTAGCCGATTGAGTCAGCGAGAGGGGAAGGTTGCTCGTAATAAATAAAGCAGCCACCCGTACAGCGTATGCGAGGTCTTGCGAACGTAGTTTAGTAGGGACCCCGTCTCGGCCGTCGTAGGCTCGAGCATTTCCGCCTCGGAGTTGAGGTGCTCACGTCTCACGTGCTGCATAAGGTTGGTCAGCCCGTTGCGACGGGTCTGTTTTCGAACCGTTCCACAACGACACCGGAAGTATTCGAGGATAACTTCATCGTAGTGGTCGCGGCACGTCTGGAAGCTGAATCCAGTGACTTGAACAGAGGTGAAGGTTGGGCGGGCAGGGCACGAAACGAAGACCATGGCGGAGGTGTTGGTTGAGCGGTGAAGGTGTGAGTGGAGTGTAAAATGGAGAATGGGAGCTACAGACTCCAATATATACTGGGAGTTTGTCAATGCCTATCGGTTGGTCAGAGGACAATGAACCTGATGGATACATTATGACATTCGGACAGTAGTCAACATACCTTATGACATGTGGTAGGCTTGCTCACATTGAATATGTACGAAATGATATGAACATTATTACTATGGCCATGTTAAATTCGGCAGCCCTGCACCTGACGGCAATTTTGTTTATACAGTTTAACGGTAAATCCACTTCGGGATGCCTGGTTTTAGTCGGTGACAACTGTGCTGTCAACAAGCGGCTTGATAACATGTGGCGTGTACCGTTTGTTGGCTGTACGCGAACACCTGGCCTACGACGAGGTGATCGAAGAATTACAACAGCTGATGCGCAAGCTGCGGACGCTAAAACAAGCGACCAAAGTATGGTAAGTGATTCCTGCTATTTGAAGCCATTACAGTCTGCTGATTCAATAAAGAACACCCAGCCCCACGTGAGACCCAAGAACTGTTTACGCGTATGCAGACAGCGTAGTAGTATTGTAGTGTTCGTCTAGCTTTGCCGTTTTGGGGCGGTTGGTAGAATCGCTCACATACAAATTCGAGTAATTAGTGGATTCGCGCAAGCAATAAAACAGCTGTTCTTTGTTATCTGTCAATACTTAATTCGTACTTAATGGGGCACCAATACAAGATTGTATACGTTTGCGCGATTGCCTGCGCATTTGATTGCACCCAGTGTCGTATATGCGTCCTCATGCCCGGCCACCAGTAAAAAACACAATAGCAGGTTGGTAATAGAAGCTCACAACATTGCCCAACTAATACTCAAAACTGTCATCACTTACTCTTGTTTACTTAAAGCACACGAAGCAGCCAGCTTTTAACAGGAGTCGCCTCCATGAAGGAACATTTTTTTCGTGCACTTGATAAATTCGTTTTTATCAATATGGCGTCAATGAATGTAATACTTGCCAAACCGGTTTGTTGGTGTCCTGAATAGGTAATTAACAACTTTGAGGCGGATAGCGATCACTATTCACCCACAATCACCATCGGATCAATGCACTATACTCGGCAGCAGTCAAGCGTTTATTGTAGCATTTATCTTGTGGAACCGAACAAGTCGCTTACACGTACAGCCTCTGCAGAAGATCACCATTATGATTGTAAAAGCATGATCTATAGATTGATATATCTTTTAACGTCATTTGAGGCCTTTTCAGGGACTTCATTTTAGTAGTTGCACGGAAAAGTCCATTTTTAGGTTCCTTGAACGAGGCAACGCCGATTAAGCAAGCTCATTTGGTGTACGCGTGGGCCACTTACACTTCAAACTATTATGGTATTTTATTTTAATATCAAAAAGGAAATAACAGAACGGTTTTGAGTAAGATTTGTTTTATTCCGACTGATTACTAGGCTCGATGGCATAAACACCGTCGACCTCGGCATAGAAAAGGCGTAATCCTGCTTCAGGGTTGGCCTTGTAGACGAACTCATCCGAGTCGATGAAGTAGTGCTTGTCACGCACTGGTTCCCGAGCAATACAGTGCCACGTACCCTTCTTCTGGCCTGTGGCTCTGCCTATGATCATAAGATACTTGTAGTTGGAGCACGCTATCATCTTAAACCACTTCTTCTTGCTACAATTGAACGTGGCCCTGTTGTTGAGGTACCGTAGTTGGAAACCCTTGGCACGAAGCGCTTCGTGGAGCGCCGCAGTCGAGTAGGCGCCGTACTTGTCGGTGCCGTGCGGATTAGGCACTCGTCGTCGGGTGCCCCGTCGTTCAGACGACGCACAATGGGTGCTATCGTCTTAACCGACAGCATGTCTCTTTGTTGCAGGGCGTTGTTGACTGAGTACAGCCCGCAGAGCGAGTACCGATCTGCGGTACCGCTCTGACTTTGACACATAGAACCACCCCTTGTCCGTCTACCATTGCTGGATTGCATCTCCGTAGCAGACCGCCGGATTTGGAGAGAGAGACGCACACCGAAGACTCCCCGATCCCGCTTTACACTGACTTTTCCCGCAGAGTGGTCGCTAGCAGAACGTCGGCCAAAGGGAGCGCAAACGCTGAAATGAGTAGAAATTCACTCACTTTGTGGAAGCGAAGCGCTTCTTCTTAGCCATTCATGCAAAACCTATGAGAAACGGAGTAGTCATGCGCCATATTCTAGATATCGCTGTTGCGGAATGATAATACATGAGAAACGCATTGTTTCGAGCATTAGCTCCGAAGCCTGGTGTCATGGTAATGTCGTTATTTTGATTTGCAGTTACACACTCATTACAATTGGGGGGTGTTCAAATGCTAAAATGTTGTTGGCATCGCAGGCCATCTCTCCGCGGAATGCATTACTTCTCTATGAATGCACACGACCGACGAAGAAGTTATAGCACGCTCGGCGTTACATACTAGAAGATAATACAATGCGGCATAAAATAACTTATTACATATGATTTAAAACGCATCAATACCTGCTGGTGTCACTGACGTCACGACTGCCACTCGGCCACTACGGCTCCCTTCTTCGCCGCTAGCTGCACAGAAATTTTGTCCACCAGGCCCTTCCCGCACCGCTAACCCCCTGTCATCCGCTGCTCCCAGCACACCCTTGTTCGCCTGAGCTCAGCGCACGGTTTCCTTGCCCACGCTTCCCGCATGACCGCCCTTGTTCACCGCTGCACGCTTGACCTTCGTGTCAGACAGCCGCTGCCCGTATAGCCGCCCATCCACCGACGCTGCACGCATGACCTCGTTGAACTCGCTTCCACGCTGCACGCGTGACCTCCATGTCAGTCTCTGCCCGTATAGCCGCCCGTCCATCGACGCTGTAGGCCTGTCCTGCGACGTTGAACGCGTCCTTGCCCGCCGGAGCGATGAAGCACTCGCAGTCCACCGTCCACCGCGCCCCGCACTCGTAGTCCGTCTTGAGTTTTGGGCTTGGGCTATGTCATTCTGCGCGACAGCCAATCGTTCCATTGTTTGGGTTTTGACCAATCATGGTCGTGTCGGCACCGGTGTCGGCCGGATGTCGGCTAATTTATGGTAAGGATGCCTCTTACATGATTATAGTAATTTACTGTGTCAACAATTCGTCTGATATTACTTATTCTAATCGCTGCATGATATGCAAACACACGTGAATTTCGCTACTCCTGCAAAATGATAATACATAATAATGGACATGCCTGCCCACGTATCTCTATCCGCCGACCGTGCCACCCATCTCATCTACCGCCTCGCCTCCGCCACCGTTCCAAGCCCAGGTCGTCAGTAGAGGTGCAACCGCTCAACCCACGAACGTTCGCGAACCCCGTTTTGCTCTGCCCCCAGAAGTTCACCTCTTCTGCTCCTACATTCCTCGGAACCTGCGTGGGGGTTATTGGCACGAAACCAACAGTGTTGGTGTGCTTCAAAGAAGTGTAGTTCCGCCATAATCGTACCCACCCAGAAAAAGGCACCGCCACCGCCCCACCACCAAGCAAAAAGGCACGATCGACAAAATAGGACTTTAGCTTCAACTTGTTGCATTTGCATCTATTATCTACAACGCCCCCTTTCGTTTTCAGACAACATTTATTATCGTATTCATCTCTACAGAAATAAGCGACAGACAGTGGCAATACCATGGACAACGATGATATAGAAGGCCCCCTACAGCTTGAGGAATGGGATCCAGGTGCTGAGGACGAAACAGGATCTCGTCGAGGGGCGATTGATAAGACTGACTCTCGACTTGGCTGTCTCACTGCCGTTTCACCAATGTGGGTGCGCTGGCTAATATAGATGACGCAGGGCAAGGTTGGCTCGCGAGGACTCACTGTACTTGAGGTTTATTCGAGTTATCACTGAGAGTGTCGCAACGAAGCACCGGTGGACCGGCTGTGCTTCGTCCACATCATGCACGGCGGCAGCTCTGTCCGCGACTGCGTGACCCAAAGCGTTCACGAGGAACTCCAGCATTGCCGCACGCAGTGCACCTGTCCACGTGTGTCGAAAGCGCACTGATCGCGAGATACGCCGCCACACATGCTGCCAGCAAAGAATTTCAGTCAAGGCTCGCCGCCATCCGGAATGATCGCGCGAATGTGTGCAGAGATGCTGTCAAGCGTGGATGCCAAGTCGACGATGGCCGGGAGACAAGCCGCGTGGTAACTTGCGCCGCTGGCAAACGTGCGGGTTGAGCAGGCGAAATGCTGATGCTGCCGCAGCGGACCAGGTATAGCTAGTTCATGGAGTGCTGTAGACCACGACAGCGATGTGTAGTCGATGCGCCGCAGAGAAATCGCGCCACCGGAATGAGGGCCCCTCGAAAAATGAACAAAAGCCGCGCCAAGCAGCTGATTAGCCTCGTGTAATGTCCGCTGGACACGGCGGGGAGAGTGGGCCGGATCTGCGTCTATGTTCGGCATGACGAAGTCTCTCACTCGGCACAGTGTCTGAGTAATCTCGGGGTACCAGCGAACGACATCAGGTCTAAACAGCGGTCAAGCGGTCATTGAACAATCGACATGATGGCGGTGCGGGGTGCTTCGTAGCGCCCAAAATCGAGGGCGAAGCTGGCGTCTGAAAAACCTGTTTCGAGCACCGCTTCCCGGTTGACCCGGCGAAAATTCATGATCAACACGCGAAATCTGCCGAACCGGACGTAGTATAGTGCGATCAGAATGAGCGGAGAATCCGCGAATGTCATAACTGCAACAACCAGGACCTGGTAAATACAATGCTCAATTTTACTATACGTACCGAGAAGCACATAATAGTCACTACAATGCAAGACGACACAATAATAGTTGCTGCAAGCACTGTAATGTTTGGCCCGCCATTACATCACACACTCCTTGGTCTCTTCACCGCAACCAAGAAGCGTCGCACTGTTCCAGAAACCACTATTAGGCCGCAAATGCATCACTGTCTCGAAGTTCGCCGGCAATGTAGACGAACGCAACGAAGTCAGCACCAACTTGCTCTCCGAAAAGAGTCGTTCGCAAGCGTTGCTAGTCGGAGGAACGTGATGCAGAATCAGATCGTACTCTACCGTAATACGATCAGACCGGCGCAGTTTCTTCACTTGCCGGGGTATACTTGAGGCAAAGTCGAGTCGAGCCCTTGGCGCTGGACTAGGCTCGCTTACAGGCAGTACAAATACATCGAACGCGCGCTGCTCACTCGTCGACAGCGGGGGCTCGTTTTGGATCTTGACAACAGACGCTTCAAAGGTGGGGGAGTGCACAATGGAGGCACTCGGCTTCAAATGCTCGCCCATAACCGAGTGCTTCTCCGCACACGCGTCGAATAGTAGACGCACCTCCACCATCGTGCACTTCTCAGCCTGCAACTTCACGTAGACGCTGTCCAGCTCTTCCAGCTTGTCCACGACAGCAGCGATACGTCGGTGGGCGTTACCGCGAGGCACGATCTGATTCTGATACTCCGTCGATATCGGTTAACCGCGAGGTTAAATCGGTGACTGGTGCAGCCAATCACAGGGATACCGAGCTTCGTTGAGAAGCACTGATTGGTCGAGCAGTTGTCTCCTACCAAAACGCGTACCATGCCAAGCGCTTTTCCATACAGGCTGAGAACTGACTTGATGTGCTCAATGAGAGGGGCCGCAGTCTGACCGCCGTCCATAGGGGAGAGTGCAAGCAGTTGCTGGCACTGCACGCCTTTTACCGCGTACACCGAGAAGATACTCAGGAAGTGGAGGGAGTTGCACTTCCACCCGTCAAACATCAAGCAGAAAGACTCGCCCATTTCGGCAGCGATCCCTTGACCGACCTTGCCTGCCTCAAAGCGCATGCACAACTTGATCGTCCGCACTATCGTAGGCTTCATCGTTACGGCCTCTCGCGTGTGCTTATTTTCCACCTCTCTGATAGGCAGATTGCGCTGTATAATCCACCGCATCCACAGGTGGATGTTGAGTGTGACCTCGTCTACGAACCCAAACCGATGCATCGTCGGGGCTGCAGCTGCCTGGATATCAGCATACTCCTCCGCGTAGCCAGCGTGTTTGGTGCCGAGATGACCGCGGAGGTTGCTGTAGCCGATGCCGGGGCTAGTTTACGGTTGCGTCCGCACTTCTTGCACTCGATGAGGCCGTCGCCGTGGTCGGCATACAAAAAAAGCGCAGAGCTGGTGTGACGCCATAGGAGGTGGGGGTGACGCGGAGGGCGGGTTCTTGGTTGAATTGAGCGGATTGGCAAATGAGGTGAGAATGAGACCGCGCAGATGTTTGCAGCGCCTCGCTGAGATGACTGGCGCGCGAGGAAAGTTCCAAACGGTTGAGCTGGGAAATATACAATCGTATATTTTGAAATTTTGTATTAAACTGGAAACCGTAAAGATCAATAGTAAATTATTCCGTCAATACAATATCAATGCTATTGATATTATACTATTTTCTCCATGCTCTAGTAACAACTCCCAGTACAGGACGAAGGAGAGCGGGGATTCGTGCAAGCCTTCCGGAGATAGCAGGTGCGGGTGAAATTTGTGCGCCGCCATAATATACAGCTACGCCGGCACGAAGGCTCCCCTGGTGCGCGTGGCGGAAGAAAATATCCCGACCGGTCCTCTCGGACCACTTTCGGTGGCAGAACGCCGCGAGCATTAGGCAGCGTCCATGACGCCGTCGCGGAAGTTCCCGCGTCTCCCGTCTGGTTGTGCAAGGCCTGGGCAATCTTGACGAGCAGCCGCGTCACGATCAGGCCCTGATGGGGAGCGTGACCGCACGAGTCAGCATTCACGGCTTAGGGCAAGAGTCCCAACGAGGACGTGTCCGCGACGAACGGACGGATAGCTGGAACCGCGGGAGCGGAGGCCGACCACCGTAAATTGGTTGTGAACGGACGTTAGGTCAAATGGCGTGCACCCGGTGCCGGTATGGGCGGACCGGGTAGGGACATACGCGAGAGCCGTTGGCAGCGCTCCACAGTCCATCGTGATCGACGATCCTGACGGAGTGCTAACCTGGACCGGATTGTTCACCGACAAGAATTCAACATCGCTGTCTGTGTCACTGTCGAAATCGGGCCCCGCGCTCTGGGGGTTAGTGGGTTGCGTTGCAAAGGCCGGTGTTGAGGCGGGCGCGGAAAGACAAATAGACTAGTTGAAAATTCAAATGAGGCGTTGAAACGAATAATGAAGCTGATCACTTTTACAATAAAAATTTCAGTATTAAAACGGGAAGTGGCATACATCTACCTGCATTTCAGTCACGTCCAAGCAAACTGATATAAGTTCCGAGTGGCGTAGCCGTCGCTTTAGCGGCTGCCGCCGCCATAGCCGTTGCGTCTTCTGCCTTGACCATGCGGCAGGCTCGCTTGAGCTTCTGTGTGGCCACCCTGCGCGGGCGTGAACAACTGGATCTGGTGGTGAGGGTAGCGAAATCGTGCGCGTGCTCGGGTCTAGATCTGCCACATTGGAAGCCGGCGCTGCTGTTTGCACCAAAGGAGTCGTCTCTTCTGGCTGCAGATCTCAGCTAGATCCTCCGCTGACTGCTTGCACTTGGCGATGCGTGCACTAGCGCTTGCGGTCGGACCTGGCGTGGTCATGTCAGGAAGCGAAGGCGTTACCTCTTCGGATGGAGCAGAAGCCGATGCCGCGGGTTCCGCAGTTGCAGTCACGCGTGGATCTGGTGGCACACCGGTCAACATATCCTGTGCGCATGAAATCGACGCTTGGGAGAGCGAGGTGGTGGTTTGTCCCGCGTGCTTGTTGGAACTAGTGGGCGAGGCGGGCATTTTGGGAGAGGGTGTTCTTAACACCGAATCTGGAAACTCACACGTCGGCAGCTAACGCTCTGCCGGGGGTATCGCTATCCTGGGTGTCTTGACTTGACTGGCTTCCAAAAGCGGAGAACTTGTTTTCCGCTTCTGAAACCACCAACTTCAGGCGCATGCCAGCGGGCATCGCGGAGCTTGTCCCAGCAAGACCGGAAGGATTTGCAGAGTTGAATTTGATGCCATGCTTTGTTGCTCAGACCCTAATTTTCTGTTCAACTCATAGTCCTACTTGCTCGAACATATATCACTTACTTTCCACGGGACAACATAGTTGCCATGTCCTCCGGCGAGCACATGGTGCTCGTGCTGCGTGCGAGCCTTCTCCTTGATCACCCCGAACAGAATGCAATCGTTTCTTTTGGCTTCACGGCATTCGCACTTCACATGGCGTTGAACGTCATCGCGAAGCATTTTCGGTTCCAAGTTGTCGACGAGCACAGTGCACCGAAGTTTCATCCGGTCGTTGTACCCACCTTCAGCAGGACCACCTACACCATGGATCTTGCTGAGCCCATTCTCCTTGATGAAATTCGCAAAATAACGATAGTACTTGAGCACGCGGGTGTCAATGTCATCCTCGTGAAGGTCGACATTCAACAAGTCTCGAATTATACCGTTGAGGTCTGGGGTTTGATCCATTTTCATCGAGCTCAACTTCTTGGCGACGGGAGCAACCAATTGTTCACCGGTCACCACGTCCACGGATTGGTAAAGTGCATAAAGACATCGTCCCTTGAGAAACACCGGGGCAACGCATGTTTTGACGGGGGAGCAGAGCAACCCCCCAGTCTCTCGCCACTCTCCAGCCAGCGTTGTCGAAACAAAGTCCACGTACTGCTCCCATCGCCTCTTCCACCTGACAACTGCATCTTGACTCCAGTCCACCAGCTTCGGTGCCTGGTCAACCTCAAAAACGGGCTGGTGAATGTTTTGCATTACTGCATCCCCATCGGCGTCGTACTGAACCCGACTGTCTTGCATCTTGAGCTGTCCTTTGGGAACTAAATATTACTTTGAGTCAAGTTCTGTGTTGCTTGTGCTTGTGTTGTGAGTTAATCCTTTCGTGTGTCACTTAGGTATACAAAACTAAGTCATTTGATTCTGAAAGGGGCAGTGAGCACCCTTTTACAAAATCACGGTCACATCTCCTGTAACATATCAATTTCAATGATTTGCTGGAGGTACCTGATACATACACCAACCTTGATTTTAGTATGCCTACATTATAAGTGTGCGGTTAAGTACGAAGAACCGCGAAGAACTTAACCGGGGTTTTCGAACCGGAGGCAAACGGCGAGCCAGCCATTCGCCGTTTTGCCGTCCAGCGCTCAGAGCAGCACCGAGCTCAGAGCTCCAAGAAGAAGAAGCAGCCAGGCTGCCAGCGAGAATTTTTTGCCATGCACGTCGTCGCATCCAAGCCTTCGGTTCCCGCCAGGAACCCTTCCCGCGCGTTCTACGTCGGCCTTGGTGGGCGAACTGTTCGCCTGGAGACCCCTGATGATATCCGCGACACCTGGGATGGCCCCGTGTACGCGACGCTGATTGGCGAGCCCCAGCTCCGGGCAGAGGCTCCGAGCCCCTTCTTCGACGACGCTGACGACGTGAAGCGACCTGCCTGGTAGGTCGTCCTGACGTTTCTTCTCCCTGGCCAGCGCTTGTCGGACATTGATCCGGCCCTTCGCGAGCATGTCCAGGTGCAGTACTGGATCCCGCACTGACGTCTGACGCAGACTTCCCACAATATGGCAAGCGAGCTCCAGGAGCGTCCGCTGCTGGAACAGAAGGCGCTGCCACGGTGGATTTGGGTTCCCAAGCGGTCGCGTATGTGACCTCACGCGGCACCAAGACGGCCGTCGTTCCGGCTGACTATGAATGGACTGTGGTCCACCCGCCCAGGGCACGAAGACGATAACGCGTCACCGGACGTTACCAGTACGCACCAGTCTGCCGATGTCGAGCTTCCGCTCCTTACCCGGGCCGAAGCCGAGTTGACGCCTGGCGATCACTTCGCGACGCCGCTACCTTCGCGTCCCCCACTAGCGCCTGGCGCACAACAAGTGGGAACCACCCCCGCCTCCACTACTCAAGGTCGGACCCCGGGCCCATGGCCCCGCCAACAGACCAGCCCATGACAGGTCTCTCGGGAGAGGCGCTCATGCAGGTACTGCTCCTGGAGCAGCGCGCAACCAACACCGCCCTCCGGTCGCAACTTTCGGTTCTGTCGGCTTCCGTGGTGTCCATTCAGAATCAACTTGCCGTCCAGTCGTCGGGTCCAACGCCACACCATCCCGCGGCTCTCCCTGAATCTGCTCGCTCTCATTCGCATGTGCTTGCTACGACTCGAGATCCGGCGCCAGGCGCTGACATCCCACGTTCGCTGACACGACCTGACGTGTTTGGGCACTCACGATCGCCGCCCGGATCTGTTCACGCCGCTGGCGATGCGGAGCTCAGGTATCCTCGCTACCCGGCCACAGCGCATGCACGTTCGCCTTCCCGCTCGCATCACGGCCCTGGGCCCGAGCATCGCCCTGAGACCTGCCGGNGCATCGCCCTGAGACCTCACGCGGTCATCGATCCCGGCCCCGTTCACCGCACCGAAGCAGCCGTTCCCGTTCTCCCCGTCGCGGGCGTTCCCGCTCTCGGTCACCCCAGCATGACCGTGCCGCTTGGCACTCACGTCACGGTTCTCCCCCGCGTCGGCACCGTCGTTCGCGATCTCGCTCCAGGAGCTTCTCCCGGCGTCGTTCGCGCTCCGCCAGGCAGGACAGGCGCTCGTTCTCCCCGGCTCGGCCGCCCCAGGGGTACCAACCGACCGGCAACAACCTGTTTCGGCCCTCTCCCAGTGAGCTAGCCGCCCACGAAACGACCCGAGTTGGCCCACGGCTCTAGGACCGAGATGCAGGTACGGATGCTGTTTCCTTCCGCTTTGCTAACATGTATCCGCACGATCGAGCCTGCTTCATTCTCCGCCAAGAGCGCTTTCGAACCCAGTACCATGCCACCAAGGTGACGACGAAGATGCTGTTCTCGGTCGACTTTTTCAGTCGGCCCTTCGACCATTTCCTGTCTTCCGATGCACCAGGTGCATATCATCAAGATCGGACCGTGATTCACGAGGACTCCCAGTGGGGCAGCCCCGAGCCGGCACCTGTCGTACCGATCCGCCGAGCGGACCAGCTGCACCAGGTGCTATATACGATCCAAGATGCTGCGACGTTGTGGTACCCTTCCGACCTGGCGGCAGGGTTCCGCACAGTACATGGTGACTCGGTCCGATCGCTCCAACATAACGCGCCATCTCAGCTTCTGTACGCCATGTGCAACTTGTACCAAGCGATTTTCTCTGACCTATTCGACGATCTTCTCCATGGAGTGGATCTTCGTGAGACGGGTTCTTGAGCTCTGAGCTCTCTTCGCCACGGCTCCCCAGCCTACCAGCGTTTCGTCACTCGGGTCATGAATGATGCGGTCGTGAACTCGGTGTTTCACACGGTGTCGTCTGGGTTCCCCGGGACACGCGGCTCCAGGATCCCCCCCCGTGGCCATGCTCCCCGACGTGATACTCGTACGGATCGGGCCCGGTCTGAAGCCAGCTCCTCCGTCATTCCCAAGCGAATCCGAGATCAGATCCCGGCGGTCAATGGCAAACACGTGTGCGTTCGGTTTCAATCGGTGAAGGGCTGCACCTTTCCGAGTTGTAAGCACCTCCACGAGCTTCACCGCCTTCCGCCTGACGTCCTGACGTGGGTCACAGAAATGCACACGGGGCTGAAGGCTGCGCACCCTCAGCGGGAGTGAAGTCTTTGGGGAGGTGAACACATAGCGACCAGGTCGCCCACACGTAACCCAACATTGGTTGTTTTGTTTCCTTCCTTGTCTCCCACTGCGTCTGACGCAAACACCTTGATCGACTCGAGTTTTCATGGTGACGTTCCTCGCGCCATCGTGCCTGGCACTGAGGCTCAGCCCCCCCCCCCGGCTCCGACCCATCGACGTCAGATGTTGGTCTACCGGCTATCGAGGTGCCTGGCACCCCGACTTCATCACCGGATGTTGTCTCCAACGCACAGAGCGTCGCAAGCCCGGGTCCATCGGTGTCGGACGCTGGTTGGCGTGCTGCTGCGGTGCCCGGCACCCAGCCTTCATCGCCGGATGTTGGCCTCGGCGCACAGAGCGCCGCAAGTCCAGACTCATCGGTGTCGGACGCTGGTCCGCGTGCTGTTGAGGTGCCTGGCACCAGCTTTCATCGCCGGATGTTGCTCCCGACGCACAGAGCGTCTCAAGTGCGGACTATGGACCGGTCGACACTAATCGTCGTGGCTTTCGCTCTCGCCTTTACGCCTCCTTTGACGGCGGCTTTCGGCCTTTGGGCAGTCGGTGTGCTTTTGCCTGGTGCGTCTGGTTCAGTGACCATCGTCTCATCCGTTGGTAGGCCACCACGTTCCTGGTCTCACACTCCAACAACATCATGGAGGCTGAGAGTCTTCTCGCGTGCTTACGTTGGATTCGAACCGCGCTTACGTCCCCCAGGGTGGATGTTTATGGTGACTCTCGAGTGGTTATATCCCAGGCACTTTGTCGATTTGCGTGCCGGGCACCACACCTGGCTCCCTTTATCGGCGCGATTCGNACGCTCATCTATCTTCACGCTATTCTCCGCGCGTCCAACACCGCCGCCGATGGGCTTTGCAATTGGATCATGGATTCGTTTCCCGCGGCCAACCTCACCTTGTCAGGCACACGTTGGCCATGCCAGCCGTCGTATGCTTCGGCTCAGAGTCCTGCGGCCCTGCTTCGCCTCTCGCCCCCAGCTGCACCGATACTACCCGATTTATTAGCTCATGTGGCGGCGACCTGGTCTCTTGTCCTTCTTGATATCCGCCGAGTGGCCCATCTTATTCGAGCACGCTTCGTGCCGCTGTCCGACGATCGNTTCGATGCGCTCCGATCCGCAGCAGTGCGCGTTGGAGTACCGTTTCCCTTGGACTAGGCCTTTCTGGCGGCTAGACCAGGTTCCCATGTCGTTCCGGACGTTGATCGCTGCATCCTGGATGCTTTAGTGGCAGACCCTGGGTTTGGAATTCCAGGAACCTTCGCCCTCTTTCGCGGTCAGACCGCGGCCGACCCCCCGTCCAAACAAGGCCCTTCGCCCATGGCTGTATCGCGCCCATCTCGCTTCCTACCCGCACCTCGACCTCCTGTGCGCCATCGCACAGGACGGACTGGTTCCTCCCTGGAAGGATCCCTCTGCCCGACAGGGCCCGCGGCCGACACCCGACAACTATCCCGGTGCCCGTACCGGTGCGGATCTCGTGATCGACAAACTCCTCGCCGATAATTACAAGGGTCGTGCCATCATCGCGACCATGCGAGCCTTCGAACGCGACCCCACGTTTCACTCGAGCGCGTTTGTCTTGGTGCCGAAGAAGGACAAGTCGTTGCACCTGGATGGTCGGATCATCCACGACTTATCTGCGTCAGACGGACAGTCCGTCAACGCACAGACGGCCTCAGAGGCCTCTCCCGATGCGACCTGGGACCCGTTTGTCTCCATTGCGCGTCGCGTTCGTGAACTTCGCCGCCGGTACCCAGGGTACAACATTTACGCCATGATCGCAGATATCGCTGAAGCGTTTCACCACGTGCCAGTCCACGAGGATCATGCGTCAGCTTTTGGGGAACGTTTGCCTCGCTCCTCTCATGGCATCGTCTCCGGCATGGCCGCCTTCGGATGGACAGCTTCACCGGGGTTCTTCGCTGTATTTGGGAAAGCCGTTTGCCATTACTTGCGCACCGGACAGTCCATCATGCTCGGACACGTGGAGCCCTTTTGGTCGTTCCACTGGGTAGACGACATTGTCTTCATTGAAGTCGACGTCGGCGACCGCCTTCAGAAGGCAGAGAAGCGTCTCAGAGACGAGGTCAAGCTAGTGTTCGGCTCAGATGGCTGGCATGAAGGCAAATTCACGACCTGGTCGCGTGTCTTCCATGCAGTGGGAATTGACTGGAACATCCCAGACGAGTGCATCACAGTTCCACCTAATTACGCCGTGAAGAAGTAATTGTAGAATGATGTTAATAGCTCCGCGGCATAATTATGCCATTTTTTCTTCTCACATTACCACGAATAGTGATCCTAATGTCTATGTATGACGCTGCCCAGCGATGTTCTACAGCTTCAACATCAAGATGAGATTCGAGCGCAGTTTACAAGGAGCTAGAACGGATTGGGAAGCCTTGGACATGGGCGATATTCGACAAGACTTGGCAATGGACTGTCGAAAATGGCGTCCGTATGCCTACGCGTTTTTCATGGGGACTGATCATTGTCACGTGCTGTTACAGCGAGGTACCGTTAGTTAGGTTGCCGCTCTGATGGAATCGTAAAATTCTTTAATATCACCATATTCCATTCTGCGTTTTGCTCCCTACATCTCATTTTGTGTTGGATGCGCCATAATTTTACCATACTATGTGCTGCGTATGTGTTCTAATACCAAATGATGCTCGAAGCTCCCTTCAGTACTCAATAACGATTCATAGAATTAAGAACAATGGGTGACCGTACGGATATACTAGTAGATTAACCCTTTCGCGAGCCACCTTTCTGAACTATACTATACAAACTTATGTCATTAGTCTTTAGTCCCATGTAGAATATCTACTTTGACTTATTTTTACGAAGAAGGGACGCTATCTAGCCGTGTCCCGTGAGACATCTGATCCATTGTGATTTGTCGGTACAAAAGAAATGCGTATAATACATAGTTTTTGTATGGACGTCTGATTACTGATAGCACCTTTTATGAGTTGTTATAAAATATGGTTGATTCTATGTTGAACTTGTGTAAAAGGAAGCAAAATGCTCCCTTTAAGCTGGTCGATTTCAACCTTGTTTTGCAAAACAGCTTAAAGGGGGCATTTTGCTCGCTTTTGTCACGAAAGGGTTTACATTTGCTCCCCATCTCTCAATTTCGCGGAAAACACCGAACACGTCACATGAAATCGTTGCTTGCAACGCGTCCATTGATAATTGGCCTACATGTCCGTCTCAAGTTGGTCCGTAGATGAACTAGAGCTTCGATTCTGCTAGTGAGTGTAGTCAAGGTAACTTCAAGTTCAACATTGATCTCGCTGGATGTGTCCTAGAGAAGCCCAACCACTGCTAGATATCTTCATGAGAAAGCAAAAGGTTATTTTGCTATGGCGTTTCCGCTTACGGTTTAGCTTCTTTGCTATGCGTGCCTTCGCTGCATTACGTCTCGCCCAAAACACTGGTTCCTCTTATATTACTTTGAAAATCACTTTTTCTGAAGCTCGAATCTGCCTGCGCTCCAACACCTTCCATCCATCGTACAAAATGTCGACAAAACACGCTCCCAACCCTCTTTAGACCCCTTCGAAAATGCCGTGACAGCTTGCGCGGCGGAGAGGTATGCTCGCGGAGCACCACAATGTTACCTCCTATTCCAGCCCACTTGTGTCTGGGGAAGGTAACCAGCACCCACCGCGTGGTAGACGAGGTTGTTCACGTAGACTACGTCCATGGGACACTGCAGAACCACTACGCTCTTCGACTCCGCCATCATTCTGTTGAATGAGTTCACGGGTTCCTTACACAAACTGACTGGGTGTCCTCCATCGACCGAAAAAATACCCAAATCTTGAATAGACGCTTCAGGATGGGCGGGAGGTAGGTAATTGAGCGGCCGTGACCAACATGCATAGGCGTCTCCTGGCTGCGTACCTGAAGCCAATTTCGTGTGGAAACACATACGCTTCATCATGGTTCAGCTCCAACTTCGAGCGATATCCTGGTAGATTGAGAATGCACTGGTCTGCACACCCCGCGGCTCCCTCAGCGATGGCTGTCCGTGTTTCCTCTTCGATGAACTGGGGACGCTAATATCACGGTGGAGCTTCAGATCGGAGCGTACGTGACCGATCGTTTTTGGCAGGCGGACTCGTTTCGGTATCCGAGGATGATGTTACTAGACCCGCGGAAGACCGGCAGTGATGCTACACTTCGCACAGCAACGTCGAGCGAGAAAGGCTTGGTGCTGTAAAAATCATTTCCTTTATGCAACTTCTGCGTAGTCTGATGAAGCTCGTACAGTCTATCGCGGTAGTCTCCACTGAGCACGAACAGCCCCAAGGGACCTTGTAGTTTGGTGATGTCCATCCTTCAAATACCCTGCGCCGGGTCTCTCTTCGTGACGGTGAGCTGCTTGGGGCCTTGGCGGGGTCCCGTGCGTGAGTTCGTTTGAGAATGGTTGGCGTTCAGCACACAAAGTGTGGACCACAGGGCTTGCGTGTCATCAAGCATGCATGTCTCTTTTTTTCTTTTTTTTTTTTTGGGGGGGNGGGGGGGGGGGGGGTACTCGGGGCCATCATGTCTGTCTATCAATACGGTGTCTATTGCCGGTTGATAATTTTCGCCTTTACTCTTCATGAAAAGGTTGTTTGTAATGGAGCATATGGCATGCAAAAAAGGGAATCACATGTTTGACCTGCCTTGACCAGGCCTGGATTTGACCTCGCACACACGCCTCCGAACCCAGTAGAGGTTGCGAGGTTTTGCAGGGTTCCAGCTGTGACCCGGTAGTCCCCAGTATGAGCAGCACTGAATTCGTGTTGACCTGTTCTCTCCAGCAGTCAGAATTCGCGATACGGTTCTACCGGTGCCCCAGGAATGTGTCACCCGGGTGAGACCGGGAGGTAGAGCAGAGGCTACGTACACAGTCTGAGAGGCCGAACTGTGTACGACGAGCACAGTCTGACACATCCTTTCTGGTGGATAGCCTCACCATCTGCCCATCAGGTTTCACATCAAAGACAATGCAATTTTGTGTAGAGCGTCCTGCGCAGTGGTAACGCTCTGCAACAAGAGAGCGATGGATCACAAAGGAGAATGGCTGCGTACACAGTAATTAAAAGGGCCATTACCATGGGACGTGTACCTCCTTTCCATCGCGATTTGCACTTACACCTACCCTAAGACCATCACTCCGGTTGCTCCGAATTGGGTGGCGAGAACCCCCCCCCTTCCATTCCAAATCCGCAGCCCACGCAAGCAGCAACAACCGCCAATACCGAGATCGGGTTTCTAGGTCGCGAGGATGCCGAGCCGACACACGAGCGGGACCGACGAGATGGAGGAGAGCGGGGAGAGCCTGTTGGCGGCTTCGTTGCCCAGCAGTAGCACTAGCAGTAGCGGTGAGGTCGATTCGGATAGCTCACAGGTTGCAAGAGCGAAGAAAAGCAAGACAAAACGAGCGAGGAAGCGTTCCTCAAGTCGGAGAGGGCGCACACACCGCAGCAAACGTCGCAAGACCAAGTCGCGCCGACAGACATCACGCAGACGCAGCCAAAGCGATTCTTCTGCATCACCTGAGCCCTCGGATGATGAAACAAGTACAAGCGCAGCTGTGGTCGCGGTCGAAGGCGCGAACAAAGGCCACGATGGGTGTGACATTGCTGCGCGCGATGACCTCGTGCACGTACCAACGATGGGCGTGAAGGTGTTTGACGACTGGGATATGTTGGATTCCTATTTGAAGTCGTACAGCAGGCGGACCTACCTGGTTTGTGATGAACTACAGAAACTGTGTCGCAGCCGAAGTCTGTGGCACAGCCTCAGTCTGTTGCACCGGCTTAAGTTTGTTCTAGTAGTCGGGTTTAACGTGCTAATGTGCTAATGTGCTCTATGCTGTCCTTACTATAGATATTCTCAATTCGAACAGCAACTCCGGTACGCACACGGAATGCAATAATGAAGTCCAATAAGTCAAATTACACAGAGATACTAGCGGAGGTAAAGTTCTACAACAACACGTATGTATGTACTCATCATGGAGCTCCTCGGCAAAGCAGAGGTCAAGGAACAAGGCCTAATCAGCATTCAAGGAAAATTGGTTGCCAAGCTCAGGTGCGATTTGTTATGCGCTGCGTTTTGATTGTTCACAAATGTTTTACGCTCTGATTGCTTTTGGTTCATCTGTAGATCAATGCGTGTGCTCGAGAAACGGGAAATTGGGAAATTTGCATTACGGGTCAGAAAACTGGACATAACCATGAAATAAGCCGTGAGGTTTACCAGGACCTCGTCAGATCTCAGACGACGAAGTGCTCTCGACAGTACAAACCCTTCGCCGGGCTGGCGCGAATCGCAAGCGCATTCTTGGGAAAATAATGGAGAATACGACGGTGGAGCCTATCATGAAGGACGTGCACAACCTGGTCGCGCGGCTTCACCGGGAAAGTTACGTTTTCCCCACGATAGAGGAGCGAATACGGGCGATCCTCGAGGACTTTGCAGCGCATAGAGGCAACGTTACAAGGGTCTACGCAAATGAAGAGGTACACACAACACAGAATGAGTAGCTTATGATGCCCTAAGAGTAACCGTATGTATGCAATGATATCTCGTTTGTCTTGGAGTGACCAGAATACTGTCGAGTGAATCTCGATCCAGTCGGCTCATATGCGATCCATGTTTGAGCGTTTTCCAGAGGTGCTGTTGATTGATGCAACCCACGACACCAGTTTCATGATATACGATGCCATGGGTAAAGGGCAGCACGTACAGGTTCGCTCATTTGACCCATTTTAGACTGATCGACAGTCTTACACAGTGCGCCAGGTTGAAACTGACATCAAGGCTGACATTGGTTGACAATTGTTGTAGCATTGCCTGATGGAATATGAGCGAAAGAAGTCATTGCGCCTTTCATGTCAGCAGTTCAAAGAAAGTTGTCCGTCCTGGGACTCCGTTGCAGTAATCATGATCGACAAAGATTTCACGGAGCTATCGTTGTTGCAGGAAGAGTTCTCTGGTGCTTGAATTTGCTGTGCCACTTTCACGTGGTGAAGTATAAAGTCTCGAACCAAGACAGGTATAATCTGGACGCGTTTACCAAGAAAGAGATTAAAAGGCTGATCCAACTGTTGGTGAGCGCGCCTACGGAGGCGGCATACGACAACATCATCAGCACAATCAAAGTGGTTTTGCGGTCGGCATCCAAGGTGCAGCAATTGTTTAGCTATTTCGACGCTAACTGAACGTCGTGCAAAGAGCGTTGGAGTTCAGTCTATCCGTGGAAATGTTCCACATATGGGAAACCAAACGAATAATCGGTACGTCTAACACAAATGGGATTTGCTTACTCTGTCCTAACTGTTGTTTCCTCATTATTTGTAGACTGGAGTCAAGTTGGTAGAAATTGAAAACTCTCGTGAACCGATCTACAGCGTTGGATGATTGTGTGGTCTCTATTTTGTTTTGGCAAACGGTCAATGAGAAGATCTGGGCGAGGAGTATCAAGCGAATTGGTGTTTACATGGATGTGGAGTATGACAAAGAGATGAACCTGTTGCTGAATACCGTTTCACGGCACGCGGTAGAGCTTGTAAAGCAGCAGTATGATTTCGCTCTTCTTTCGACTACGGAGTACCGATACTATCTACGCAAATCCGTCGGAACGACATCCCCGAGGCCCAGCAACCTTCTCAAGCCAGCTCCGACACGCGGCGAACGAGGGTTGATGCTGGAGCTATGTCAAAGAGGAACGGGCGCGAGGTTGAAGACTGGTCCTGGTAACAGTCGCTAAACTCGCGAAGCAGAAAACCCATCTTGAGGCGTCTCCGTAACCTATAGTCCCTCCAAGCGCAGTGGAATGCAGCAGCTTCACTGCATGCAGCAGAAGCGCACACAAGTAGTCGATAGTGCATCTTGTGCGTATCCTCATCCAGGCAGATTGTACAGGCCATCGTATTACTCTTGTCAATATCGAATCATTCCAGCTGCTCGAGTATCGTGTCCGCTTGCAGGGCGTCCACGTCGAGAACCCTCTCTCGTCAGGGAATGCGCCTAGGCATGATCGCTCACACGACCGCTGGAAGGTAGGGTGTGGCCGCTCACTCACCCGCTGGAAGGTAGTGTGTGGTCGCTCACTCGCCCGCTGGAAAGTAGCGTGTGGCCGCTCACTCGCCCGCTGAAAGGAAGAGTGTGGCCTGCCCGTCGATACCGTAGGTGGCAGCGTGCGACAAATTCCCGGGGGCCCGCTGATTGGCTTATAAGGACTGGTAAACGGTGGACACATCGCCGGTGCGACAGGTGCTCAAACCACCCGCTCATTGGCTTATTTTGACCTATCCCCATGCTTTTTTTTCACCCCTAGAAAACGGCCCGATCAGGATGGGCGATGTTCTGTTTTGTGCTGGTCAGGGCCAATGCTGTGGTGACCACCGTTTGAGGTGCTGACGCAGATTTTTTGTGCCAACCATACACGGTTGTGTGGCATTTACGCGTTCTCGGCAAACGAGCACTTACAGTGAACTTTACGAGCACGCAATGGTTTTACCCGTTTCTGTAAATTTCCTCCCACTCTAAACGCCACACTCCAAACGCGTTCCACCCCCTTGACAGAAGAGGACGACAAGGACTGGAGGGCACGTCTCAAGCATCTTCGCGAAGCCCACGCTGATGGAGATGACGACGACACTGCAGAGATGTTGCTACTCACTGCGGACAGCTCATGCACGGCTTTGGCGCTTACCAGCGGGGTTCTCGGGTACGGCGGACCCTCTAGCGCGGCGGGGCCCTCAGGAACAGCAGGCTTTCGGTACAGCGGCCTCTCTAGCACGGCAAGGCTCTCCCGTAGAGCGGGCTCTCGGACACGACGGGGGTGCTCGGCGTTGGGCGGCTACTACCCAATCAGTGTCGCTCCACAACTTGCCGGCACTTTGGCGGCCTTACGGCAAACTTGGTCTCTTTGCCGAGAGAACGCCACCATTTGCCGTTTTAAATGTCCCGCTTAGCGTTTACATTTAGCCGATGGGAATAAAAAACGATGCCACGGTACAAAACCACGCTAAATTCTTTGCAGTTGCCGTTTACAGTGCAACGTTGGAGATGCTCTAAGGAGCCAAACGTAGCAGCCACTCCAGCAACAGCAAAGGTCTCAACATCCTCGTAGCACCAGCGCCTTCAACGGCTCTATTAAGACAGCAAGCACCTTCTTAGCAGGGGTTAATAGTAGCGAGGAAAAGTGAGTAGTAATAGGACTGGAACTACTCAGGGTTTTTTGGGGTTATACTCATACGAGTAGCGATTTCAAGAAGGAGTAGTAGTAGTAGTCATATTAGTACTACTACTCGAAATACTACTCAGGGCTCAACAGCCTTCCGCGCGTCCTGCTTCATCATCGCGATCTCGACCCTATTGTGTCGTAGCAACAGTTGCTTCTCCGATCGTCTGCTGTCCGTCCTGGTCCGAAGGGGGCCAATGACTATCCCTCCCGTTGAAAACACCCGTTCCTGGAACGCTGACAACGATATCTTGCCGAGGTGGATGCGCGTGAGCAAAGCTATAGAAGGAAATTGGGCCTCCCCTTCATCGCGGAACCACTTCAGCACGTCTACATGCTTGTACAGACCGAGAAGGGACCAGTGCATGCCGTTTCGCGCATCAATGGACATGTTCTTGGACAGCTCCTCCGTCGTCTTCTCAGGGTTTTGACGCTGGGCCACCTCCAGCCACTCGGGCTCCAACTCGAGCCATTCTTTCATAATGGCGTCTGCTCTGGCGTTGAGCTCAGATTCCTTCACCTCTTCCCTCGTTTTGCTCGTCCTGATTCGAGCTCCCAGCAACAGTTCATCTTCGACGTCCCATCCAGTAGAAGCCGGCGAAGAAAACGAGGATTCCAAGTCTTGACTGAGTAGGCTGCTCTGTGTTGAAGACAGCTGGGATAGATGGATCTTATCTTGCTTGGTCATCTGCGCAAAAACGTTCCGGTGCTCGTATCGCAGGACACCAATGCCACTCTTGTAGATGGCTTTCTCTTCCTGGCGAGGAATATTACCGACGGCTGCAATTGTTTTTGGCGCTAGACTTCGTTCGTGGTTCGAGTAGTACGCACGCCATCGCCTCCTTTGTCACCGTCGGGAAGCGCGCCTGCAACTGAAATAGCATCCGTGTAAGGCATGTGTTGCCGGCTTCAGAAAACTGATCTTGCGTTCTTACCACTCGGCGATGACTCGCCTCGTTTGCATATCTCGAACGTGGCAGCTCGATTGCCATGGCGTCAAACTTGAACGACTTCAGCTTGTTCTCGGCAAGTCGACGGAATACCACTATGTAGGAAGATACTAGGTTCTCGCTCTGCGCTTCAACCAGCGCAAGATTGGCAATAAAATTCGTAACTGCTTCCATCTCTACTGCTAGCATCCTCTCGTTTGCAGTAAGTGACGCCCACGCGGTAGTCGAGTCTTTGGTGGACTGGAAATATGCGTCGAAAGCTGCGTAGTTGACGACCGACCTTCTGATAAGTTTGCACGTATAGGCGACTCGCACATTCTTGTCTGTCATCGGGTCGAGATCGGGGTACGAGAGTGCTTCCTGGATCTTCCTCAAAGCATTGCGCTGTTTGGGTGACTTGAAGTGGTTATTTAGGTTGCGAAGTTTTTGAATTACGACGCCCCCCTCATCGAAAGAACCTCTTGGTGTGACGATCTTAACAACCTTGTCCCATGCGTTGCTGGAATCGTTCCAAATAGTAGTAGTCTGAATATTGTCCTTGAGCCCAATGCCGTAGCCAATGCACAGGTTAAGCATATGCATGCAACAGTCCTCCTGCTCCGTATCGATATGACCAGCAACATTCTTAGCCGACGGCGTCGTGTCGGACATTGTGAAGCGAGTCATACTGCGAATATCGATATGGCACTTCGCTTTGAAGCCGCTTTCAATCATCTTTGCCACGAGTGGAGCGTTGTACCCGTCGTTCTTGACGGTAGCCAGCATTGCAGTAAATCGGAACCTCCAGGTGCTGTACTATGTCGTGCATCAGATTGAGGAACTTGAGTTGACACGCCATCTCGAACTCGGAAAGTAGTAGCGCGCCTACCAGCTCGCAAAATAGCTGGAACTGGCCGTTCAACAAACGATCGTGTCTGTCGCGACTCAAAAGGGGGAACGTGGTACTGCCCGTGGCCGCGCGCATAACATCTTGAAAGGAATCAGCAGCGCAAACTGGGTAGGGCAGACCTTGGCTGATTAGCCACTTCGAAATGAGCACGTTCAGACTCTTCTCCTTCGCTCGGAAGAATGGCTTATGTGGCGATGCAGTAGATGTTGCCCCGGATGTTCCGTCAGAAGTAGTAGTCGCCGCTCTTTGAGTAGTAGACGCACTCCCATCAGTAGCCGTCAAGTCTAAGCCGGATTGCGCGTTGGCTTCAGCATCCACGACATCAGTCAGTGATTTCTGCGTTGTCTTCTGCTCTGCTAATTCTGCCAGGGGGTGATCACTGTGCTTCGACTTGATGTGATCCTTGGCGTTCGTGGCGTTCAGCGTGTTTCGTAAGGCTTCCTCCCATCTGTAGCGATTTGTCTTGGTCTGAGCTTTAATTTTGAGGCAGCACAAGACACAGATGTTACGATACACATGTGAAGAGGATTTCGACGGGTTCCTCTTTGTGTATGGCTTCTCCAGTGTGTGAATCAGGTCCCGAACATTGTTCATCGTGCCTGTTTTCCCCGCGTGCTTCACGGAGACAGGAACCCCGACTTTGGACACTGGAGATGGCGGTGTCGACTGAGCTACTGCTCCACCACTTGTCCCGGGATCAGATCTTACCACGGTCTTTCGACGCTAACCATCCGCTCGGTATCCGAACTATCCTTCCTTGGAGGGCGCGACGGTCCATTCGAGGCAGCGCTGGCGATCGGACGCGGCTTTGCCGTGGGCGATACGGCTGGAGCAGGCTGTTCAATGCTTGGATAGACCAGTTGTACATAAGACTGACAGCAAAACCTACAGAGTACTGTTAGTTTCAAAAATCTCGTTAGAAGAAGGGAGAAGCGCGTATAATATATATCGTTCAGCGCTGAATGCATGCCTTCAAACACCCCAATCGCGTACATGTGATGGACGATCTTTCCACACACGCTACATGGATCTGTCTTCAGCTCGTCGCCTTCTTGGCACTCCTGCACAGCGCAGCCCATTAGTGATCGCTGGGTTTCGACGCGCTTTGTAGAGTGGCAATCTTCCGCGGAGGACGTGGCGAGATTCTCGCAACCAGTCAAAATAGAATTGCAAAATAAAGGCTGAGCTTGCCTATTGAGGGTCCTCAGAAATAGTACTTCCAGAGTACTATAGTACTTCCCCGCGAGAAACATTCTATGACTCATGATGAATACCGCACTATAGGGTAGTAGTATGATTACTACTCGAAAAAATGTGGTAGTAGTAGTAGCGAAGAGTCTTATTTCATCAAATACTATTACCCCTTGCTTCCTAGAGCAATCGCAGGAAGGTCTAGATTTATCAAAGCATATATACTCCTACCTTGTGTGGTATTGCTCTCTTCATTCGGCACGAGAATGGCATCGCAGTCGTAGTTAATCTTCTGATGATGCCTCGTATCAGAAACTCGATATGCTGGTTTTGGAGAGAAACGCGTCAGGTATTCTGATTTTGGAGGTTTCTCGACACAATTTACGATATGTTTTAACTGACACCCGCAAGCGGCTTTTTTAACGTACTTTAACGCAAGATTGCTGTAACGGGATTCCTATTATACCGCAGCGCACCTGTATCCAACGTGGGGGAATGGTGTCGTGCACTTGACTCCGTTCGGGCAAGAAGAACTCGAAGGCGTCGCCACAGCGGCAATCAGCAACCCTTTCGGCTTCACTGAAATGCGACGAGGACTATTTTGGACCATATTTGGTATTTAAGTACACTCAAGTGATCTATTTGGCACAAAAAATGACTGGGCATGGGGCCTCGGTCTCCGAACACAAACACAAACTCGCCCAGCTTTACACTTGAGCGGAACCACCAAGACATCCGCCACCATGCACCTTATGTACTACCTCGGCGAGGACGGCAAGCGCGTGTACACGCTCAAGGTGCGTCTGCAGCAGCAGCCGCGGCGGCGTCGGCGGCAATTGAATCGCTGAATGCTATTTACTAACGGACACTTTGCTGTTTTCTATTGCCGCAAGCAGAAGGAGACGCCGGCCGGCTCCCCGACGTGCTCGGCGCACCCCGCGCGCTTCTCGCCCGACGACAAGTTCTCCAAGGAGCGCATCACCACCAAGAAGCGCTTCGGCCTGCTGCCCACGCAGTCGCCCGACCCGATCTTCCAGTAAGGAGAGTCAGTCGGCCGCCTGACGGAGGAGGGAGGGGGCTTCAACGCGCTGGATGGCGGCCTTGGCTGGGGCGGGCACTCCGAGCCACGACGAAGCGCCCACTAGCAGTGCTGTAGATTTATAGACTTAACGTAATAACGAGCCCAGTGACCTCAACGACAGACGGATGCCTGTTGCCGTGCAGGACACTGCAATCCCTTTTATACTGATTCCATCGGGTTACAGAGCTACTCCAACCCCGCACGTGGTCACAATACGTTCGGCGATTATACAGGAACGCATCAGGATAAACAGGTTCTCCAGTATCAGAGCAAGCATGGAGCTGATGTCGAGCAGCGAGGACGAAGGCGGCTCGCCGACGGCGCTGTCCGCGTCGCCAGCGCGGCGAAAGCCCCCGCAGCCCCCCTCCAGCCAAGACAGCCTCGAAGACGCGCTGCTGAGCCCCACGACGCGCATGCAAGTGAACTGCAGAAGCGCCGAGAGGCCTCCAAGGGCCCACAAGCCCGTGATCTCGGCGCGCGAGCTGCTCCTGAACTTCCTGCCGTCCGCAAAGCAGCGAAAGCAGGCGTCGTCGCCCGCCAAAGACGCGACGGACGCAGCTGTAGCCGCCTACTCCCTAGTCACGCCCAAGACGAAGCTCTCAGCGTCGCCTACTGCAGAGAAGAAGGAGGAGAAGACGCTCACAGCGGGCGAACGCATCGCTCGCAAGTACGGACTGGTGGCTGCAGCCAAGACGCCGCCCAAGGACGCGACACGTGGCCGTGTTGCTTCTCGACCCGCTGCTAGACGCTCAATAGACCCTGAAGCTCATGCAGCAGAGAGGAAGGAGACTGCGACGTCTCCTAAGGCGACAACTCCAGGGACGCTTAAGTATACGAAGAAGAGGTCGTTCTGGGACGCGCAGACGGTTGGAGTTGATGCGGAGCAGCAGGACCCAGCACCGAAAGCGAACTACGTTTCGCCCTTCAGCCAGCCGGACGGGTTCATGGACATGAAGAGGAGGCGACAACAACGGCGGCAACAACCGTCGGAAGAAAGGAGCGAAGAGGAGATGAAGAGTGCGCGCGACGCGTTTTACGACGACTCGAAGAGTGAGGCGCAGGGTGTTGGGTCATGACCGCGACACGTCATCGGTTCCGCTATTCCAGAAGTCGATGACGATGCAGACGAATGGATGTCGGACTCGAAGGAAATGGGTTCGGAAGATGAGGAGGCAGCGAACAGGGCGGTCTCCAAGTCCGAAGTGGAGGAGGGAGCGCACCCAGCTCCGAGACGAACGAGCGTTGCTGGTAGTCGACAGACAAGTCGAGAAACGCGAGCACCAGCGAAGAGGTAATCACGGAGGCGGGTACAGAAGAAGCAGAGCGACTCCAGCGACGACGAGAAGGAAGTCTATACAAGTGAACGATGGCCGCAGCTTGATCCACCCAAGGTGCTCCTCACGCACATCTTCTGTCATGTATTCTACGATGCCAGCAAATCTCAAACATGTTATGCTTTGTGTTGATTAGACCAACGCTGGTCCTATGATTTTATCATCTTCGGAGCTGGAAGGATCCAAGACTCTCGAGGTTTGTGCGAACCTGAACAGCTACTTATTTGATTACCAGCGCGGAGGTGTGGTATTTCTCTTCGGCGCCTACGAGCGTGACACTGGAGCGATTCTGGGTGACGATATGGGTCTAAGCAAGACAATTCAAGTCATTGCATTCCTGTCAGCTATCATGGGCAAACACGGCGACCACCGCGATAAAGACGCCTGGAGGGCATTACTGCATCAGCGTCGCGAACGGTATAGTGAAAGTGGTGCTGTTGGCCATCCTGAAGACACGGGTTTCAGCTTTGCTGGCGAGGTTGCGCCGGTGTTTATTGTGATGCCAGCATCTCTGCTCCAAAACTGGGAGCAGGAGCTGCACACTTAGATGAGCTGCACCACCATCATCCTGCGTGGAAAACCAAGTGACCGTGACGCTATGATTGATCAGATCGCTAGGTACGATTTGGTACTGCATTATGAACGTGTACTGTACAATTTTGTTTATACGGCGTGATGTTCATGGTGCAGGGGTGAATACGAGATTGTTATTTGCAGCTACGGCATTCTGAAGATGTACTTGAGTCGATTGCACAAAATCCCGTGGGAAGCGGTGGTTTTAGACGAGATGCGCTGCTTGAAGAATCCTGAAGCGCAGCTTACTAAAGCTGTAAAAGCAATCAAGTGTCGCAAGAAGCTTGGACTTACCGGCACACTGATGCAAAACAATGAGAAAGAGCTCCACTGCTTAGTCGACACGATTGCTCCGGGGGCAATAGGATCCTGGGCGGAGTTCAGTATCTACTACGGAAACGATATTAAGTACGGAAGGAAGAAATCTGCTGCTCGTGAAGCGGTTCAGCGGAGCCGCCAGAAAGAAAAAGAGCTCCGACAAAAGCTGCAGCCGTACTACCTCCGACGAGAGAAGGAAATTAATCCGACGTTCCAAGAAGTCAAAAAGAGTGACCAAGTGGTATTCTGTGATCTCACACCACTTCAAATGGCAGCATACCAGCGAGTATTAGCAATGCCTGAGTTTCAACTGCTACAACGTGGAGAGGGAAGGTGCGACTGCGGCCGTGATAGTAAGGAGAAACGAAAGAAGTGCTGCTACAAGACACCTTCGGATATTGGTGATGAACCTGGGTTGCTCTACGAGCGCTTTCACGAACACGGGCCGTGTAAAAATTGCCCAAATTGCATGGGTCTTCCATGTGTTGCTATGCTGTTGAAGCTGTCTAATCATTTGGAGTTGCTCAAGGTGAACCCGCACGACGGACCGGAATTTCAGCATTATCAACGAGAGTTTGCAAGAACAACATTTGGTAGTGACCTCGACGAGGTCGGAGGTGTGGACCAGGTGTCAAGTTTCCAAGAAATGTGTGCCATCTCAACGAAAACTTGCGGGAAAATGATCGTTTTAGAGAAATTGCTCGCGATGTGGAAGAAGCGTCGGGAGAGGACGCTCATCTTCAGTCGAAGTACTCGGATGCTTGATATCATCCAGCTCTTTTTGATCACAAAGGCAACGAGGTATAGCAGACTAGACGGAAACACAAAAGTGGAGGAGCGTTTGCAGATGGTGAACGATTTCAACAGCCCTGACAGCAACACTACCGTGTTACTGATCAGCACGAGGGCTGGTGGTGTGGGGCTGAACTTGCAGAGTGCAACGAATGTCGTGATTTTTGACCCAAGCTGGAACCCGGCGCATGACTGTCAGGCTCAGGATCGGGCATATCGTATTGGTCAAACGAAGGATGTGCAGGTTTACAGGCTCATTACCCTGGGGACAATCGAAGAGATGATCTACGTTCGTCAAATTTACAAGCAGCAGCTCAGTGACTCGACATTAAAGGGTGGCAATGCACCCCGATACTTTGAGGGTGTTCAGGGAAACCCACAACAGCGTGGGGAGCTCTTTGGCATAGCGAACTTGATATGTTGGAAACCAGGTGGCGTGCTGAAGGGAATTCAGGATGCGTATCAACGAAGCCGTGATGGTTTGATAATTCAGCAAAACTGCGTTCGATACGACGCTGCCTCCATGACGAAGCCAGCAAAGAAGTCAACTCCGAAGAAACGATCAAATGTTGTGGATGATGATGAAGGTGAAATGATCGAAGTAGCCGACGAGTTGGTTTCAGAAATGCTGTCACCGGATGAACCACCTACACCAACCCCGACCGAAGAAAAACCCGCCGCTGTTAGTAGTGACAGTGGTGATGATGATATGGATGCGCTGCTGAATGGGGCTACAACTTTTCGCCACGAAGAGATTGTTGGTGAGCAGGATGGTGACGAGGAAGTTTACCAACTGGAAAGCGAGGCAGCAGTGATCGGCGAATCGGAACCCGAGCTGGAAGCAGAAGCTTCAAGGACAGCAGGCGACGGTCTCGGCCACGGTGAACACGACCAGCAAGCACCGCTATCGCGCCCAGCACCTGGAAAGAAGCCTAGCATTCTATCGCGCATGAAGGACGCCAAGAGCCCCCAAGGTGGTTCTACTCCAGGCAAAGAAACTCAGAAGAGAGTGTACGTGCCAACTTACTTATAAAGATGCTATCGAGGTGATCTTGCTTGTGCGGTAAGGTGTTCGTTGTTGGGTATCCTTGTATGAATTACAGATAGATATATGTACGACGTGAGCTTGTGACGCCAACCAGAGAGGAGAGCTAACTGGATCTGGCGCGAGAGTGGTGGCGGCGTGAGCTTCGCGAAGATTTTCTTGATCCTGACGAAGCCATAGCGGCGTGCTCATGGCAAATTTCCCTCGCGCGACCCATGCACGATGTGGTGGTGACTGGCACCATACCCAGCGAGGTCATTCTCGTGATGAGGCTTGATAGCCCCAGCATGAGCTCCGGCGTCACGGCACCGAAGAACCAGCCTAGGGTCGCAAACTGATACAGAAATGCTGCGCTGAACGCCACGATGAGGCAGCACTTCTGGCCTCGCGAGAAGCCGACCCAGAGCGGAATGGAGCGCACCAAATATCCGATGAATGCCACAAAGCAGCAACTCTGTCGTCACCCAAGAAACAGGTTAGTGGCACGGCATTGCAAGAAAAAAACGGAAGCTAGACAAAACGTTGTCGTACCAGCTCGGCGAATACGACAGAGCCGTAAACTCCGGGAACACCATCATCGTCGACCAGAGCGAGCGTGCTCCAGGCAACGGGAGGTTTGTCCTGGAACACTGCGGTGCTTGAAAACTCGTCTCCGACGGGCGTCTGCAGACGGAATCACTTTGTGAGCTCGAAGGCATCGACACACCTCGACTTCTAGAAATACCGAGGGTTACCTGGTCCGTGGAATCAAGGTTTTCCGCAGCTAGCAGCTCGTCGTGTATTGAAGGCAGCTTGACCAACGGCAGCTCGTCGGGTTCCGTTTGTGTGGCATACAATTCCAACTCACCAAGTTCTTGCTCGTTCTCCAGTTGGTAGAGCTGGTTCCTACCCGTTCGGAAGTACAAGCTGGGGTCGGCGCCTACAACCACCGTGCCGTCCGTGCCGAGTACAATATGCTGGGGATTGGACGATGCTGTCACCGTCGTGGAAGCTGCCAGGAGGCCTTGCAAAGCGTACGTCATGCGCATTTTACGTTTATCTTTTTGACTCTCACGCTCGACTTTCTCAGTTGTGACCCAGTTCCCTGGCCAGCGAGGAGAACACGTCCCCCCGTTCGTTCGTTATGGTGTCGCTATGCTGCCATGAATACTCAAAAGCGTTACTCGGCTCGTGTTGAAAGGTCGAGCGGCGGATCTTTTCGTGTGCTCATTCGCCGCCTGCCTGGACAACCCACACGACCTCCAGCTCTCCAGCCATGCGTCTCCAGCACTCGCAATTGCCCGTGAACCACCACACGGAAATCGTGACGGCGTGTTGCTGGACGCCCGAGAGCGACGTCATCACATGCAGCGACGACAACTCCATCGTGCGCTGGCGAATGGACGGTGAAGTGGCGGGCGCAGTGACGAAAACGGACGCCTTCGTCACATCGGTGCACTGGGTTCCGTCGGTAGGCAAGCAGAGCGCCGACACCTTTGCGGTTTCGTGCACCGATGGCACGTTTCGCTTGATCTCGAAAAGTGGCCGCGAGGAGAAGCGCGTGCAGGCCTGTGACGCTGGTGCTGTGATCGCTCTAAAGTGGAATTACGATGGCACCGCTCTTGTCACTGCAGGCGAGGACGGCACGCTCAAGATCTGGTCACGTAGTGGGAATCTGCGCTCAACGCTGGCGACCACAGGTCGATCTGTCTACGACGTGTGCTGGGGGCCTGACAGCGACCAGCTACTCTTCATGCACGGCAACAACCTGGTCATCAAGACCGTGCAACTTGGACGCAAAGACATCCAGTGGAAGGCCCACGACGGCTCCATCTTGTGCTTGGACTGGAGTCCGATCAACAACCGACTCATCTCGGGAGGTGAAGACCGCATCTTCCGAGTCTGGGATGCCTTTGGTCGCCAACTGTACCAGAGTCCGGCCGGCGAGCACGTTATCACCTCCATCTCGTGGTGCCCCAATGGTAGCTGCTTTGCCGTGGGCTCTTATAACATGTTAAGGCTGTGCGACCAGACTGGGTGGTCTTACTGCCGCCAACGCCCTCAGAGTGGCTCCTTGATGGACTTGGCGTGGGCCTCGGACTCCACTCAACTTGTGGCTGCTGGTGGCAATGGTGCAACCGTGTTCGCACAGGTTGTGGGCCGTATGCTCCCTTGGAAGAAGGTTGAGGTGACTCTCGTGGACCCCCGCAAAATTCATGTCCATGATGTGGTCAACGAGACGCTGGAGGAGCTGGACTTTGCGCGCGACCGTGTTGTGGAGATGTCGTTTGCTCATGGGTTTCTAGTGGTCTGCACTGCCACGCAATGCTTCATTTACGACGCGCAGAGCTGGAACACGCCCCACATCTTTGACCTGCGTGCTGCTGTGAGCCTGCTCGTTCAGAGCGAGAGCCACTTCCTGACCGTGGACAACTTCAACGGCATCCAGGTCTATTCGTACGAAGGCAAGACTGTGAGCAACCCCAAGTTTCCCGGTCTGCACGTCGAGTTCCTGAGCAGCCGCACCATCTCGCTCAGTAGCGACACCCTGGCCATCCTCGATCACTCAGACCGTAAAACGATCCGGTGCTTCGACTTGAACACGGGTAAGCAGCTTCCTGTAGTGATCACGCACTCCCTGGAGATTCTCGAGCTGTCACTCAGCCGCTTCGGACCCATGGAGGACCGCAAGCTCTTCCTCATCGACCGGAACCGGGATATGTATCTGTCTCGAGTGGCAAACAAGGGCAACTTCAAGCTTCATGCCCAGGTGGACTCTGCAGCTTGGAATGATGCGTCGGAGCTGCTTATTGCTATCGCTGATGCCAAGTTGCTCACGTGGACGTACCCCAACATGGTTTATGTGGACCGTACGCTGCTGCCTGACGTGGTCGAGTCTCGAGATGCAGCCGACTTCTTGAAAATGGCAGCGATCACGAGTTTTGTTGGCTCCGGCGTGACTGTGAGGCGCGCCGACGGCACGACACTTGCTGCTAGTGTATCTCCCTACGCTCCAATGCTGTACGAGTTCACGACAGCAGCTGACTGGGACAAGGCTGTCAGGCTCTGCCGCTTTGTGAAGAGTAAAAGCCTCTGGACTTGTTTGGCCGGCATGGCGCTTCACCGCCGTCACCTCGAGACGGCGGAGATCGCACTCGCTTCGATCGACTGCGTGGACAAACTCTATTTCGTGCTATACGTAAAGAGCCTGGCCTCCGACGAGCGTCGCAACGCTGAGTTGGCCCTGTACTCGGGCAACGTCGACGAAGCTGAGGCGATCTTGCTGCAAGCGCACCCTACGCCTCTGGTCTATCGAGCCATTAAGCTGAATCTGAGGCTGTTCCGCTGGGAACGAGCGCTGGACCTTGCAATCAAGCACACGACTGACGCTGGGACGCATGTGGACACGGTGCTGGCGTACCGCGAGCGATTCCTAGCTGCGAACAAGCTTCAGGAGACCGACAAGAAGTTCCTGCAGTACTCGAAGCAAGTAGCCATCGACTGGGAAACCATTTCCAAGAAGAAAGAGCTCGAGCGGGAAAAGGAGCAGCACAGCAGCGGTGGTAGTCGCCGTAAGTAAGAGGCGCAGCTCCCCTTCTTGTCGCATTGTCGGCTAGTTGTTTATGCCTAAAAACCAAGACCAGTAGCACTAAGCACACCTCACAACGTCATATCTCGTCACCACATATTAAAAAGGAAACAAGCCAACATGCATACTCCCTTCCTGCTTGACAAAAGAACGCGCCGAGGCGAGGGTGGAAGACAGCGAAGCTGCGAGTATGCGCGTGAACAGCCCCACTTGGCTTTGATGGTCCCCGCATGCTCCTGCCCGTCCGCTCATACGTGTGTAACTGGCCTGCTTGCATTTTTCGTTTCGCCTGCCATCTACTAGATCCTCCGCCGCAGCGCCCATCATCTACTGAATCCGTCGCTCTTCTCAGCAATTGCATTGCTCTGCAGTGTTTTCCTTCGGAGGTGGTGCGGCGGTCAGCTTAATATCAATCACTACGGCCACAGAAACAACAGCAGATCAGTCAGTCAGTCAGTCAGTCAGTCGGCAACTCAGGACAAAAGCACGCAGCGAAGAATACAGCCAAGCAACGGCCAACGCACGGTTCGAGTCTCCGCTAATCATGGTGTTCTCCATGCCGGGCAGCACGGTGGCTAGTTTGCGGAAGAGCGCCTTGATGTTGAAGCCGGCCTTGGCGCTTGTCTCGATGAACATGACGTTCTCCTCCTTGGCCTTGTCGGAGCCCTCCTCGATGGACACCTGGCGCCGGTCCGAGATGTCCGTCTTGTTGCCCACGAGCATGATCACCACGTCCTGCCCGCGTTCCGTGCGCACGTCCTCGATCCACTTGCTCGTGTTCAGGAAAGACGCGCGATCTGCAGCAGCCACACGCAATAGCAGCAAATGGTCAGCAGCGAGACCCTCTCGAGGCCCTAAAGTACCGTATCCTGCATCTCCTGAGCCTGCCTCACTTGTGATGTCGTAGACCACGACGGCCACCGACGAGTCGCGGATGTAGCTGGGAATGAGGCTGCGGAAGCGTCTGCAAAATGGGGCAGACGCACGCAGCAATTGGGTCAGATGGTGGCATCAGGGTATCTATCTATCTATCTATCTATGCATTAGTACGCACTCCTGGCCGGCCGTGTCCCAGAGCTGCAGCCGCACGGTGCGGTCCTCCATGTACATGGTCTTGGACAGGAAGTCGATGCCGATGGTGGCCTGGTACGCGTTGTCGAATGTGTCGTACATGAAGCGCGTGATCATGGACGTCTTGCCCACGCCCTGGTCGCCCAGGAACACCAGCTTGTACTTGGCCAGCGGAGCGATCTGCGGCACGTTCACGTTGGCGTCGGCCACCTCCGTGTCGGCGTCGCCGGCGCTGGGGGCTGCGGCCGCCTTGTCCTCCTTGTCCGTCGCCTCGGCCGTCGTCATTTTCTTCGAGTTGTATCGCGCCACAATCGCCCCGAAACGACGACACGAGATATTATCTCCGGATAATATCTACTGAATAATATCTATACGTGGAGGACACAAATTTCAGAACGACCTAACCCGACCCTACCCGACCCTATAATTTCTAAGAGTACCTCTATCTATATAACCGATATAATATTTGACGCTGTATAACGCTTTATATCACACCTATAAAGGGGAATGGAATGCTGCTTATATCTTGGATCAGACCATGTCACAGCCTCTCATGGACCGAGAAGCTGCAATTTCGGATGCTGCAAGTTTTCAAGGAAGAGACCCCCAACTTGCAGGTGACAGCCACCTTAGCTGCTCGCCAGAACAGCCGCAATCGCAAAGATGGCGTGAGGATAATATACTCAATATTATTGACGATGCTGACGAAGTGGTGCTCATGGGAACAACACCGCCACGTTGCCTATCTTTCATTCCAGGACCTTGTGAAGCGCTTGACAACGCATCGGCGCGAGAAGGTTAAGAAAGCGCCCGAACTTTATCAAGTGGCAGGCGCGGCGGAACGTGAACGCTGTTGGAGGCAGCCTCCGGGATTAAAGACCCGTCGGCGGTCAAGCTGCTTGTGGTTCTTCAGTGGGGTGAAGGAAAAGAAGTTCGCTGTAGAATGTCACGTTGGTTTGCGCTCACTTTCTTATGTGCGGTGGCATTGGTTTTGTTTTTCGCTGCAGGCGACCAACAACAGATTTTCAACCTTTGGGTGGTCCGAAAGATAAAATCGCGCTTATGCAGATACCGATCGCACTACTTCGCTGTGCCTCCAGAAGGAGGACTTGTCACGAAAGCGCAATCGCAGATCACTGGATGCCACCCTGACCGCCAAGCTGATGCTGAGCAGTTTATCTCGCTACATCGGAGCCAAACAACGCCAATGAGAGATGCCACTAAGTACAAGAAAAACCCCACTGTAAGCACCGACAAGGGCGCTAGGAAGAAACCCGAAAATGCTTCCGCTGATCATTGATTCCAAGAGAAGCAAAACAGTGCGAAAAAAAGCGAAGCTGGGAAGGAGTCCTACCGGTAGGACTGAGCCCCCCAGCGCGCCTACAAGTGCGTTCCACCCCCACAATGACAATGTGTTCCCACGGTAGATAGCTCTATGTGAGAGGTACATTCCGTTGGAGCTCTAAATGGAGCTCTAAATAGTTGCGCTCAAGCTTACGACTTAACCCTGGGCACAACGAAATAGTATGCAGAGGCTGCTTGCTGTACCTTATCGAAGCCCCCTTGAGCTCTGATCCCCGAATCAACGTGTATAATTATCTGTCGTGACGACGACGATCTCACAGACCTATCAACACTTGTGGCAGAGTTGACACGAACGCGCTACATGCTGGCCCTGGTCGACCGGGTAGTTGGCATTGAAACAGCGTAGCTCCAGTTGAACTCGGCCTCATCAACTTCATGGCGACGAAGCGCAAGTCATCGCATTCCGACGGCAAGCATGTCCTCCCACCAGTCAAGCGGCCGCCTATGCTCAAGCGGAAAAGCAGTAGCCTCAGTGTATTAGACAAAAGCGGCGGGGCTGGCAAGGGTGCGGAGCACAAAGGAGACCTCCCACGAGTTGACCGCAATACCGGGAGCCTGCAAGACTTGCGACCAATCAATGGAGATACAAACACCAATGACACCAAGGACACCAGAGCACATAGCAGTCCAGGCAAGCATGGAGATAAGAAGAAAAATCCGTCAAAGGATGGATGGTCCACCGAGACAGGAAACTCGCTGCCAATGGTAGCGAAAACCTCTGGTTCACAAGGTGACGGCAAATCCTCCCCAGCAAAAGACCAGCGTGCACATTCACGGCGTCGGCGTGCTGGAGATATCGTCCTTACCCGTCCAGCCACAATTGCTGTTGTGGTCAAGTACCAGCGTGAGTTGAACGGCTTTAGGACCCAGTGAGTTTTGCGATTGCTAACCATTGTTTGTTATGCAGTAGGTCAGCACGAGCTGAAAAAGTTCAAATCGTGCTTCAAACAGATCGATCTCGAGTACGTACGACGGGTGCTTGGCCTATGGATCTGACGAGATGGACCTCATTCTAATACCCTGTTGTGTGGCAGTTCGAGTGGTGTGATCGACTCCGACGAGTTTTTCGAGTTTATCGATGAAATGAAGACGCCGTTCGCTGAAGGGCTCTTCCGCATGATTGATGGCGATAGCAACGGAACGGTGAGAACCATTGTTATTGAGGACTCGAGCTTTCTCCCCCTTGCTTATAAGATGGCACTTCTGTTTCATTTCTAGGTCGACTTCGAAGAGTTTGTCCACGCTACCGTGCTGTATTGCATGTACACACGCGACGAGATCCTCCATTGTAAGTCTGCTGTCGACACAATTATAGTGAATTTGTCTTGTAGCTGTACTAAGCAGTCCCATGGGATGGTCATTCAGTCGCTTTCGACACGTTCGACCCAGCAGCTACGGGATCCATTGGCGACAAGGAGCTTCGGCGTCTCGTGAGCATGGTGAACGACGGCCAGGCCAAATTCTCGGGCAACATCAACGGCGCTTTAAACGAGTTTGACCGAAACAAAGATGGTGTCATTGACTTCGAAGAGTTCAAGAACATGAACAAGCGGTTCCCGATGCTGTTGTTCCCTTGCTTCCGCCTCCAGGACCGCATGCAAAAAGCCACACTTGGTGACAACCACTGGCTTCAGCTACACAAGCGCCTCTACGAAAGACTCAAGATGGAGAATTATCAGGTATGGGCTTGCTTACCCATGGGCATATCTCTATTCGTGATAGTGCTGACAACTCCGCTTCTCTTGGCTCACAGCGAAAACACAACGGCGCACTCCCAGCACTCACTCTGGTCGGCGCGATCGTCAAGCTACTTCGACTGGACCATCGCGATATCTACCAGGCTTAACTTTAGCGTCTAAGATGAAGACGACGACATGTGAATGAGATCAAGCGGGTAGATCGGCTTGCCCGACGCGATATGGTTAAAATATGTGACGGGTTCAGACCCACGAAGCGGCAGCGAGGCAACTTGATCAGCTCGACACCAAGTTGCCCCGGCACTTTCGTAGTCTGGAATCGACTTGGGCGGCTGGTCGCAGTTCAACGGTTCCGCGTAGAAGATGAAGCGCATTCGCACATACTGGCTACCGTTGCGGTCTTGTTTGGGGTGGTACTCGAGCTTCATCACTCCAGTTAGGCGGATATCGATGCCGGCCTCTTCCTTCGTCTCGCGGATTGCCGCCTGCGCCGGGTTCTCGCCGCTATCGATGCGGCCGCCCGGCAACCAGAAGCCCGAGTTGGCGAACTCTTGCACGAGCAAGAAGCTGTTGTATTTTTTGTTGTGACACACGACGAGCGCGAACGAGTAGAGCGTGCTGTCGGCCATGTGGAACTCGCTCGCCATCTCGTGTCGTCCCGGGGGTCCGTGTGCGTTGTGCATGTGAACTTGGAACGGCCCCCGCGAGGTTTCTCGACATATCGGACAGTTGATCCCGTCCGTGTTCTTCTCGTTGATGTGGTACATGGGGCAGTGTCTCCAGAGCTGGTCTTCGTCCATGCCATTCTTGCCGCAGAACGGACACGTGAACCCGTCGCGTCCGCCGGACCTGGATTTCCGTCTCGAGTGGTGGTCGTCTTCCCCGCAGGAGGCGATGAAGGACAGCACGTCCCGTACGGCGTCCAGCGAGTCCGTGACCATCGACGCCCCTTCTTGGAAGCACCGGTAGCGCCCCATGGCGTGCTCGGCCAGCTGCGGACTGAAGACGCAGAGGAAGATCTGCTTGCTGATGGTGCGCACCATGCGCAGCAGCGGGTACAGGCGGCGCTCCGAGAGCCCCGAGGCGCGGAACAGCACGACGTCGAAGGGGGCGGACGGCGCGTGGGCCGAGACCGCGTGCGCGCGCATGGGCGGCGCCTGCTGATAGGCGACGCGCCGGTCGTTGCTGGCGCTGGAGCGCGCGTGCGTCTGCATGAGCTGGTGCATGACGTCCTGCTCGTCGTTCACCGCCAGCTCCGTGATAAACCCCTCCTGGCAACAGGCCTGGACGCACGCATTGTCAAGGTTATCCAGTGGCACGTTGTGGCTCGACACGTTTCGAATCACCAGCGCACGCTTCATGCCTGGTGTCGGCCGGAATGGCAAAAAAAAAATGGTGGCAAAAGCCTATTGACAACACGATGATAAACCACTTGTAATCAAGTCAAATGAACAAAGAGGAAAGTGATAGAGTACAAAACGTCGAAACGACGCAGTGTTGAAGTCGCCGAGAGCACGCCATGAACGACGCGGATGAACTGGACGACTTGGAGGCCAAGGTAGGACGGAAGCTGTAGCTAGCTGTTGCTGATGCATTTGCAGGACTGACGCCGTTGACGCTTGCAGCTGGACGACTTGGCGCACCAGAACGACGTGCTCAAGCAGGAGGACGAGCTGCTGGAGTCGTATCTGCAGCGCAACGGGCAGCCCACGACCGGCAGCGACGACGAGGAGAAGCAGACGGACCGGGACAAGAAGGCCGGCGGGTCCAGGCAGCGCCGCGCGCGCGCGCAGGTGATGCTCACGATGGAGCAGAAGAACGACATCTGCAGCACGGAGCTCGAGGCGGCGCAGAAGGAACTCGAGGAGACCAAGCGCTCGTCCGAGCGGCTCATCGACACGCTGCGCGCCGTGCTGGAGGAGACGGACATCCGCATCGCCGAGCTCAAGAAGGACGCGTACGAGTTCAAGCGCGACATCGTCGTGGGCGCCGAGAACTTCCGCACGGGCAAGACCATCGCCGAGAAGATGATCCGCTACATGGAGGAGAAGCTGCGCCAGAAGGACGCGATCGTCGAGAAGCTCCGGCTCAAGAACGCCACGCTCAAGAGCCAAGCGCAGAAGATCGACGCCCAGCTCCGCCACAAGGAAGAGATGGGGGACGCGCTCCACTACATTGACTTCCATCAGCTGCAGATCGAGAACAAACAGTACGTGGCCAAGATCGAGGAGCGCAATGAAGAGCTGCTGCGTCTCAAACAGACCACGGGGAGCACGGTGCAGGTGCTTAACAACCTCAAGAAGCGTCTGCACGAACTGCTCGAGGAGAGTGCGTGGCTCCAAGGCGAGATTCGCACGCGCACGGAGCTGAACGAGAAGATCGTCGAGGAGATCACGCTCGTGGAGGAGAAGAACCAGAAGGACATGCGTCGCCTGCAGTCTCTGCAGATCCAGCAGTCAGCGGAGCCGAGCAAGGACATGCCACAGATCTTGGACTACGTCGGACAGAAGGCCAAAATGTACGAGCTGCAGCAGGACGTCAAGAACTACGAACGGAAGGTCGAGATCGCGGAGCGTGCTGCCAAACTGAACCGAGCCAAGGAAGCCAAGCGATTGCAGGCGCAACGTTAGGGTAGGTAGGGTGGGGGTTGGTAGTTGCAGCGCTAACTACGAGTGCTTTCAAACGACGCGACCCCAGACGAAGTTTATTTTTCCCTTGTCCATGGAGAGAGCTCGCATCCGACGTCGGCGACAGCAGTTCCAGACGCAGTTTGAAGTCTTTTCGCGAGAGCTTCGCGAAGCACTAGAAGCGCAGCTTTTAAACGGAGCCAGTGGTTCCAAGAGCGCAGCGCTCCATACTCGAACTGTATTAAGGTTGCAGTACCAGGTGGGTGAGTTGTGTGCCGAGTACGACGAGTTCGGGCTTGCGACCACGTACTTCCAGCAAGTTCTGACGAGTCTCGAAGCAAATGGCGAACCATCGGCCGAAGAAGCTGAAGAGCTGACGGCGTTGAGAACAAATGCTCTCAACTGGCTGGCTGCCACGCACTTCCGAGCTGGAAATCAACACGAGGCTATGAGCTACCTGCTGCAGGCTAAGAAGTGCAGTCGAGACGAGGACGCAGCAACGGAGTCGAGCAGCCCGCCAGTGAACAAGTCGCTGACGGCCAATTACGCACTCTTCCTGTACGCGAAAGGCAGCATCGAGGATGCAGAGGCTGCAGCGCAATTAGTGGTCAACGAAGGTGAAGCAGATCCGAGCGAAGAACCCGAGGGTGATACGCGTGCTCGAAGCACGGCCTTCATGTGTGCGTCTTGTAATATTCTCCTGGTGAACCACGTGGTTTTCTCGTTGTACTAATGAACATGTTTGTTGTTGCAGTGCTCGCGAGTATTTGCAAAGCTCGAGATGACTCTGGACAAGCCCTGAAACACGCTGAACGAGCGGTATCTCTAGCGGATCGTGTTCGAGACCCTCGACTAATTTCGCGGGCGCACAATAACCTCGGGATCTATTGTCTCGAGCAAAGCGACGTGGAGCGTGCGTTCAGCCTGTTTGCAAACGCCTATCGTGCCACTCAGCAGACGAAGGACTTCGAGCAGCAAGCAACCGTGAAATACCATCTTGGCATTGCATTGTCGTATCTGGGTCGAAACCTGAATGGGAAGCAGGAAATTGGTGACGATGACGAGGAGGAAGATGGCCCCGAAGAACACCAGAGGCAAGGAAGCCAGCAACCGAGTCCACCTGGTAACGCCGAGGCAGCAGAGAATGAGCCAGATGCATCTTCACCACCGAGCGCTGACGTTGAAGCTGAAATGACAGCAGAAACGCCAACAAAAACACCGAAGGACCTGTTTCTGGAAAGTGAAAACCTAACGGGTGCGCTACCTAAACCGGACAATACACTTCGCGTGCTGGTGCAAAGCTGTCGTGGAGAGGAAGAATACTATGCTGGCGAGTTCCATACGGCTGAAGCCGAGTTTTCGATCGCAATGGGGCAATTGAAAGATTTTACTGGAGTCGATATTGAGGAGGACCAGAGATCCGATGCAACGACTGGAGCTGATACCGCAGGAACCAATGATTTAGATCCTGCAACGAGTTCAGAAGCTGCAGAAGAAGAAAGGGAAGAAGAGGTCACTCTGCCTCCGATTGAGCCGGAGTTGGCAAAGCTTCAAGGTCTTTTACTCAGCTACACAGGGTGTACACAGCTTGTGGAGGGTAAATTCAAGCTTGCAGAGCGCTCGCACAAACGTGACCTCGCGCTGGCGCTTCGACAGGAGGATCTCCACGCCCAGCATCGCGCTTTGCGCAACTTGGCGATTGTTTACAATGCCACACAACGCTACGTGGCAGCAATTCCTCTCTGGCGTGAAGCGCTCGAGCTGGCAGCTGTGCTAGATCTTAAAGGAGAACAACTCATGGCCTACTCAGGTTTGGGCTCTGCTCTTCGGGAACTACTGATGATTGAGGGTCCGGGTGCAGTCGAAGCAGCAGGACTGAATTCTGGTACCGGGCCCATGCAGCCGCTGCAAGTGTTTATGAAGCAGCGCACGCTTGCTGAGCAAGTAGGCGACCTCCATCAGCAGATCCTGGCACAGAGACACATCGTCAGTGTATACGACAGCCCGATTTCTAAGCCCCAGAGCGAGAGTGAGGCCACCGAGGCGCTTGAGCGTCGTCTGTCTGAGTGCGACGTCCTGGTCCGGCTGTGCGAGAAGTACGAAAACCTGCAGTATCGTGCCGACGCGTACCGTTCTCTTGCCAATGCTCTAACTTCACAACTAGCACGACTTCGAGCTCGGGCTGATGGCGACGGAACATCAGCACCGCATTGTGGCTTAGTCGATGCCATCGCCGTGCTGTCACAAAAGCGAAACAGTGTATGCACCAGCTACAAGGAGGCCAATGCTGCACTATCAACCGCAGCCGCTCTCATGTTTCAAGATGTTTATGACGAAGGGCTTGAGGATGAGGCCAAGGGGCCTAAGCCAAAGCCTGAAGAGCGCCATACTCGACCGCCACTCACACGACTCGAGATATTGCACCGCCATTAAGCAACATCGGTACGATCACGTACAAGCTGAAAATGCTTGTCTAAAAAATCTAGAGATGCGGATCGTTCATTAGTTGTCTGGTTAAATTTTCTCAGTCTTACGCTCGTCCTCTTCTAGAGCTTCTTAGATTGTTTGCGTTTATCACCGGACGCGAGCACTTTGAAGATGCAGCGAAGACTTTCGTCCACGACCAACATTGCACCCGCGTTGTCGAACTCGTTGCAGTAGTTTGGCGCGGAGAAAATGGTCACGAGTTTGCGCCCAGCGAAGAATTCGTAGCCGTCCGAGACGACCTGGTGCGCTCGGCAGACCAGATCGAGATCGTGCGTCTTCAGGAACTGGTCCACTACATCCGTTCCGAAAATGTACGACACGCCGCGGTCACTCTCGGTCCAGCCCTGACTATCGGGATCTGGGTCTGACCAAAGCAGGTCGCATAGCAGACCTTCGTCAGGCACGTCCGTCGGCCGACGAATGTTTTTGATCTGGTCTAACGTGTACAGGTCGGGCGAGAGTCCTCCATGCGTGCAGAAAATCTGGCATCACATAGCAAAATTCAAGTGCCATGAGAAAGACATTGAAGGGAGCAGCTAGAAGTTTTCAACGCGGGGTCTCACCTTTCCTGAAACCACACCGGAGATTGGCATGCAGTTGAAGCAGTCTCCAAAAGTGCGCCAGACCTTGACAGAGTAGCGGCGTTTGCATTCGTCGTAGAATCCGTAGATGCGGTTGATTGAAGCGCACTCGTGGTTCCCTCTCAGCAGATAGAGCTGCTCTGGGTACTTGATCTTGAACGCGAATAGCAGACAGATCGTCTCGATACTCTGCATAGCACGGTCGACGTAGTCGCCCATAAAGAGGTACCGTCGTTCGTCCGGGAAGCCTCCCATCTCAAACAACCGCAGCAGGTCGGAGTACTGACCGTGCGTGTCGCCACAAATGTTAATTGGCGCTGGAACTTCCACTAGCGGTGGCTGCTCCAGGAAAATCTGACCGACAAACAAGCAAAGAATGTTAGACACAAACACCGATGGTAGCAGAGGGTGTTGTGGGGCTGTGCTCACCGTGCGAATTTTACGACATAGCAGCAATACTTCGTCCGTGGTGATGTCGGTGACTTCGGTCTGCGTCGGCTTGTCCTGCACGCTTAGCAGCTTGCGGATGATACCGTCCACTACCTGGAGGCTCGGGTCTGCCATCGTGAGGTGTCGAGTAAGCACTGTCACGTCCCGGTTTCTAGTGATGCAATTCTTCTGCCACGCTGTCAATCGGACAAGGCACGGAGTTGGTGAAGCTGCTGAAGTAGACGCACAATGCAACCAACGAATGCTCGCGCGGCAGCTATTTTTTCGCTGGGCTGCTACTGCCCTATTTTTGACGAGTTTAGAAGGGGGTATAGTTCTAGTATAGTTGAAGTGGGTATACACATCCTCAATCTGCAGACGTATACTGTGGATTGCAAGCCGCTACCACGGGAGACTTTGCCATCCGCTTAACCGTTTTAACCATGATTCAATGCGGTACAGTGCTAGCCCCCTTTCCTTAGCGTGGGTCCTTGGGTAGGACATCGTTCTGGGCTCACTCAAATGGCGAGGTAACGAGTGCTCCGACAGAAGAAAAAAAAACTTATCCAGTCATCGCTACTTGAACATGCCGTCTGGGTTTGGTTGGAGTTGGGCCAGATCTGGATTTGCAATCTCTGGATGAAATCTCGAGTCGTCGGCATCACCGCGTAGGACCTTTTTCCTCTCTGGCTGGGTTCGTCGTAGCCCTCGGAAACCTTTTGTTGCTCTCGACAACACGAAACGGGCCCACCATCGCAATGACAGTCGCCATCAGGGTCCAATACAAAAACAAGCTTGGTCTTAACTTTGACTTGTACGGCGGAGGGCAAGCTGCAAAAGGCGAGCCCAGCCAAAGACACTCAAGCTCTGCACGCACACTAAACAGATACCCCCACGCGGTTAATCGTACCGTGTGACCTACACCCATATCGCTGCAGACCACAAAGCTGCTTGTCAGATCCTTTTTCAAGTCCCTCAACGTATGGGAGACACGCCCGGGTCGCGGAGGTCCAGAGGATGTCACACTGGACATCGCGGTGGTGGTGGCGCGCCTCGATTTCCGACTGAGAAATTGGCAGCAAAATGTTGATTGATGCTGCTGCAGCCTTCTCGACTCGAGAGCACTGTCCGCCTAAAAGCCGGAGGATCAGCAGCAAGGTAGAATAGAACACGGCGGATCACTTTGCCGATCGCGGGCCGCGATCGCGATTCGCAGCATCAAAATTGCCCCGAAAGCAGCTCGCGGGGCGAACTCGCTGGTCATGGCCTGTCAGGCCTCCGCGCGCGTTTAGCGCCGACCGTGCGCAGAGCGCGACGCATGCCAAAGCAGCAGTCGACCCAAGTGCGTGTTGTACCAGCTTCGCCATGAGTCCCGTTAATCAATCACGTTCCATAAAAATGTCGAACTATTTGTTAATTGTTGAATACACCGCCAGTGATTCGCTAGAATTGTAACCTCCCTGTTCAACCTATTAACGGGAATGATATTATCCCTCACCCTGAACCGTAACAACGATGTTGCACGATCGACTTCAATACCTTTACAACTGTCAAGTTTAACAATCTATGTAGCGTATAACAGCACGTATACAGTGCACCACGTTCCATGGGAGGCGTGTGGAAGCAAGTCATTTCTCGATCCGCCGGGCGCAAGAGAGAGGAGAGAGCAGCTAGGCCATCGATCCGCCCGAGAGAACCGCCAAGCCACCGCCTGCAGGATGAAGTTCCACGACAAGGAGGTGCTCAATGACACGTGGACGCAGTTCCTGGCGCTGTGTCTGCTGCTCATGCTGTCCGTGGACTCGCTCAAGTATGTCCAGGCTTTCGTATCTAACTACAACAAGTAACTACCTAACTGACTAACCATCCACGTTGTGCCGCTGACGCAGCCCCATCAAGGCCGTGAGCAAGTTCCTGGGCCTGCCGTCCTACTACTGGGGCCTGCTGGCCGTGGGGATGACGCTCGGCCTGCTGTTCCACAACGCGGCCGACGTCATCTACCGCTCCACGCGCGTCTTCCTCAACAGCATCCTCAGCATCTCGTTCAAGAGCGTGGACCTCATCGGCCTGGACAACGTCCCCACCGAGGGCCCCGTCATCTTCACGGGCAACCACGCCAACCAGTTCGTGGACGGCCTCGTGGTCATGATGTCCAGCCCCCGCAAGGTGGGCTTCATGATCGCAGAGAAGTCGTGGCACCTGCCCGTCGTGGGCCACTTGGCCCGCATCATGGGCTGCATCCCGGTGGTGCGTCCCCAGGACTCGGTGGCCTCGGGCGTGGGCAAGGTGAAGCTCTCCACCGCAGAGGCCGTGACCCCTGCCAGCTCGTCCAGCGGCGGGGCCAGCAGCGGCAAGCCCCAGTGGCTCGTGCAGGGCGAAGGCACCAGCTTCACCAAGCAGGTGACGCCCGGCGACCAGATCCGCTTCCAGGGCCAGAGCGTCAAGGACTCGGGCTCGCCCGTCAAGATTGTGCAGGTGCTGGACGACTCGCAGCTGCTGCTGAACGAGCCGCTGAAGACCGGCAACAGCGAATTGGTGCTGGAGAGCGCGCCGTTTGGCATCCTGAAGCGCGTGGACCAGTCCGTGACGTTTGCCAAGGTGTACACGCACTTGAAGCGCGGGAACTGCATCGGGATCTTCCCCGAGGGAGGCTCGCACGACCGCACGGATTTGTTGCCGCTCAAGGCTGGCGTTGCCATCATGGCGCTCGGTGTCAAGGACAAGTACAACATCAACGTGCCCGTGGTGCCTGTGGGGCTGAACTACTTCCGTGGACATCGCTTTCGCGGACGTGTGACGGTGGAGTTTGGCACCCCGATCACCGTGGACCAGGAGTTGATGGAGAAGTACGAGGAGGACAAGCGTGTGGCATGCAACACGTTCCTGCATCGCGTCGAGGAGAGCATGCGCTCCGTGATCGTGACTACGCCGAGCTACGGCGTCATGCAGGAGGTGCTGACTGCACGCCGTCTGTTCCAGCGCTCTGGTGTGCGTCTATCTGCGAAGGAGACACAGGACCTGAACCGCCGCTTCGCCGAAAGCTACAAGGTGCTGCAGGATGTGCCTGAGGCCCAGGAGGACCTGGCGGTGCTACAACACAAGCTGGATTCCTACTACAAGACGCTGCAGAAGATGGGCCTCAAGGACCACCAGGTACCGTACATCCCGTGGTGGACCATTCACGACGTGCTGGGCTCGGCGCTCTACGGCCTGCTGATCCTGTTGCTGGCCTCGATTCCGTCCTTCATTTTGAATGCGCCCGTGGGTCTGCTAGCACGGCATGTGGCGAACTCGGCGCAGAAGAAGGCGCTCGAGGGCTCCAAGGTCAAGGTGATGGCGCGTGACGTTGTTCTCAGCAAGAAGATTCAGTTCTCGATCGTAGCCGTGCCGCTGCTATGGTTCATGTACCTTGCTGCGGCTGTGGTCTTCACGGACTGGTACTGGTCGTCGATTATGCTGCTCATGGTGTCGTTCCCTCTGTTCTCCTTCTTCGGTGTACGGTCCGTGGAAGCTGGAATGATCGAGCTGAAGACCGTCCGCCCGCTATTTTACCGCCTCCTGCCGACGTACAAGGCTACGCAGGATGAGCTCCCACGCCAGCGCGCTGAGCTGCAGAAGGAGGTGCGCGAATTCGTCAAGAAGTACTCGCCGTATTTGGGCAAGCTTGCTGAGCCAAAGAAGCTCGACTGGAGCGAGTACATGCACGAGCGCTCGTTGGTGCTGGCCGAGAAGGCTAAGCTCCAGGCCGAGTCAACCCCGCCTCCGCCTCCGACTCATGTCGAAGAGGATGGCGAGGAGCCCCGCGAAGGTGAGGCTGAGGAGGACATTGGCTCTCCTGTGCCTACCATTACCAAGTTCCACGACATCAGCATCCTGGGCAAGTCGGAGAAGTCGGTGGCAGACTTGGCGGGCCTCGAACGCTCCATGTCATGTCCGCCTGGGTACCAGGAGCTAGCTGAGGCGTTGGCCAAGCAGCGTCAAGGTTCTGTTTAGATTGAAAAATGTGCGCCTGGTAGTCGCATGATAGTCACGTGTCGCTGTGTCGGATGGACTTGGTGGTGTGTGCTTTGCCACGTTGTTCCAAGGCAGTAAGAATCATGAAGCGATACATATTCATTCATTGTCTTCTCTTCTTCTCTAACTCATGCACATGACATGCAAAACTAACGTCCCAAGTTACTTGTGGAAGATGGAGCCACGACGCAGCGCAGCCACGGCCTCCTCGCGGTCCTTGACGCTCAGCAGGTTGAGCACCTCCAGGATGCCGGCCACAGCGGCCTTGGGGTCCTTGCGGCCGATCTCGACAACCTGCGAGGCCATCTGCTCCTGGCGGAGCTCCGCCACGCGCGAGGCGATCCACTCCTTGTCGCTCGACAGCCACAGCAGCACGTCCGAGTCGCCGTGCGACCACAGCTCCGACACGGACACGTTCTGCTGACGCGGCACGCGGCCACCGTTCACAGCCTCCGTGAACCAGCCCTTGAGCACCTGCTCCGAGCCGACGAACGTCGTCGCGCGCGGGCCACCGGCACTGGCAGCAACCACCTGGCGGCGCAGCGTGAACTCCGCGAGCTGACGCTTGAGGCGCCAGTAGAAAAACTTGCGCGAGTTCGACCAGGGCACCACCTGACGGATGCAGCCCACGGACTTCATGCGGCCAGGCGTGTCGTGCAGGTCACCGAACTCCATAGCCACCTGCACGTAGATCGGCAGCAGGGTGTCCTCGCGAACCTTGATCTCAGCCGAGACCTTGGCACCCTCGGTCTCCTTCTCCTCGGGCGACAGCTCAGCAAGGCGAGCAGTGAGCTGCTTGAGCTTGGCGTCGAGACGGTGCATGGTCTCCAGAAGCTGCTTCTTGCGGTACTTGATCTCAATGAGACCGGCCGGCTCCAGCACGCCACCGCGGCCCTGCGGGTCGGCGTACATCTCCATGATGCCCTCGTTGATGGTGGGGTCCACCACGGCCCAGGCGCCACCACGCAGTTCAGCGAACGGCGGGATGTACACGAACACGGGCTGCTCGTAGTTGACAAGCCCGTCCACAATGGACGCACCGAACTTGAGAACTTCGTCGAACATGTCGCGCTGGCCTCCGGAGAAACCACGCCAGTTGGCAAGGATGAACAGCGGCAGGTCCTCGCCCTTGAAGTCCTTGATGGCAGTAGCCGTCTTGTGGGCCGAGTCCGGGAACCACACCTGACCAGCCTGCTGCATCAGGTTCTCTTGCGACGTCGGAGCCGCCGGGTCAGCAGGGATGACCTTCTCGGACGTGCGCACCTCCGTGACGACCACACCGCACGGGATACCGCCGAGGCGGCCGCGTCCGACGATCACGCTCTTGGCCCAGCCGTCAAGCGTCTCGCGGAACGAGTCCTTGTCCATAAGGCCCGAGACCCACTTGCCCGTCGCCTCGTCGACCTTACCCGCCAGCAGCGCACGCGGGTCGTACTGCGTGCTCTTGTCCTTGGGGCAGAAGTCCACCGTGCGCTCGATCTCGTCTACGCCCGTCAGGTCGCGGATCGGAAGCGGGCCGCGGCGAACCGCCGGCACGAAGCTCAGCCACTCGAGGATCGAGAAGATGCCCGACAGGTGGTTCTTGGCCGTCAAGTGGGTCACACCGTTCGTGTGCATGATCTTCACGCCACCAAGCTGGTCGTTCGAGGTGTAAACATCCTTGCCCATGAGCTTGTTCAGCGCCTGGTAACCCGTCAGGATGATCGGCGAGTGTGTGGCGTTCTGCACCGTACGCTGGCCCAGACGGACCAGGTAGGCGCCGATGCCGACACTGCGGCCGCAGGCGTACGTCAGCGTGAACACGTCCTGGTAGGCGCGCGACGTCTCACCCGCAATGGTACCGCTGCCGCGCAGGCACTCCACACCGAGATCGATCTCGCGCCCGACGATGTCGTTCAGCACATAGCGCTCCTCGCCCGTGCTGGTGACCAGCAGCTTGGCGTTGACGGAGCCCTCGGCCGACGCAACCTTGTAGTCCTCGGGCGTCAGGTACAGGTACTCGAAGCCCTTGATCGGGTTGTTCTCGTCCTTCCAGCAGATCTTGTACATAGCCTTGATCGACTCGGCCATGCCGATGCGGGCACCAGCGTTGGCAGAGAAGAAGAAACGAGGAATGCCCTTGGAGCGAGCCAGCTTCGAGGCCAGGTCGAACAGCGTGTCCTCGCGCGTACCGAAGGAGCCGGCCTTGAACGTGATGTCGTTGGCAATGATGATGATCTCACGTCCGTCCGGGAACTCCGGCGTGTACAGCGTCAGAAGCCACGCCACCATGCCGATGTCGTTCTGGCCACGCGGGCGGGTCGTCTCCGTCAGAGCTTTACCCGTCGCGTCCAGGATCAGCTCGCGCGTCTCCATCAGCAGGTTCGGGATGGTGATCTTGGCACCGCCACCGCGCGTACGCTGCTGCACGTACTTACGCCACTGGCGCAACAGGTTGTACTCGATGAGCTCCAGGAAGTCGTACACGTACACCGTGTTGGACATGGCCTTGGCCATCTGACGCTTCTTGTCGAACGCGAACACCACCGGGTACGGCGTCGTGACTGGCATGCCGTCAAGCTCGCCGTGGGTCTCGTCACCGATCGAGGTGAAGATAGGCTCGTCGTGGCCAGCGGCCTCGACGTAAGCCTGCACACGGACGACGTAGCCAGTCGGGTTCTCAGCCACGAGGCGCACGGGGATCGCCGGAGCCTCGCTGTTGAAACGCGCGATGATCTTGAGCTCCACCGTAGACACACCCAGTTGCTCCAGACGCTCGGCGTAGCGGTACGCCAGAATGCGGATCACACCCTCCAGGTACTGCGGGTCCACAATCGCCTGAGGCAGAATGTTCAGGTACACGTGGTTGTTCTTCGTCGGCAGCGACGCCTTCTTGACCAGCGGGTTGGTCAGGTTCACCTCTAGGGCGTTCAGAGCGTCGACAAGTGAGCGCTCGGGGCCAGGGTATGCGTCGTACTGCGAGCGAGAACCGCTGCCATCATGGTCGAGCTGGCGCACCACAGCGCGCACGAAGATGCGCTGGAAGCGGTCGGTCACAATGTGCGAGTCAGACTCCTTCATCTTGGCCAGGTACAAGTGCACGTTCTTGTTCTCCGACGCCAGCGGCGTAACGCTGTAGTTCTGCAGACGACGCAGCTCCAGCTTGTAGGCAAGCGGGGCCTCCATGTGGCGTACGATCTTGTCCTCGCTGTAGTTCAGGCGGCCCGGGAACGTGTAGATGTTCGGGTACAGCGCCATGTCCGCGTTGTGGGCCGAGACGTTCTCAATGTTCTGGGGACGCACCGAGAAGGTCACGCGACGGATGTTGTGCGCGCGCAGGTCTTGGTCCACCGACTTGAGGAAAGCCTCAGCCTTCTCTAGGAGGTTCGTCTCCTCCGAGTGTTCGTCTACCAGAAGGACGTGCAGCACGTTCACAAGCGGGTCCTTGCGCACCGACAGCGTCTTCTTCGCCAGCGGGTACAGCGTCATGACGTCCGTGAAAGAATTCTGGAAAGCCTCGAGGTTCGCAAGGCGGACGATGGCACCGTGACGCTCAAAGTCCGGAGAGATCTTCTGGTAGCTCTCGACCGGCTTGGGCAGCGGCTTTTCGGCCGGCTCCTGCTCCTCGCTGCTCTCCTCGGAGTTGTGATCACCCAGGTCCAGCGAGCTAGCAGAGCTGTTGCGGCGCAGCAGGCTCGCCAGGTCATCGTAACTCTCGGCAGGCGCAACACCAACCGCAAGCGCATCGACGACGGGCGACTTGAACTGGAATGTCTTCGCGAAGATGTCGTTGAAGCTCATGGTCTCCATCGACTCGATGAGGTACGAGCGGTACACACGCAGCGCGTACAGCTCCAGAGCCAACTCGCGGATCTGCTGGTCCTCGTGGTCGAGGAGCGAAATGAGCAGGTCGAAGAGCGGCTGCGACTGGTCCAAAAGGCTAGTGCAGGCGTCAGCAAGGTTCGTCGACGAGCCGTTCGCGATGTAGTTCTTGAGAACCTTCTCCACCTGGCTGAGGCGGTCGCGGTACGACGGCATCTTGTTATCGATCAGAAGCTGACGCGCCTCCAGGGCCACCAGCGAGTACTGCTTCTCTTTGAACGTAGCAAGCTTCTCCAGAAGTGGCACAAACGCGGCCGACTTCATCGGCATGCGAGGAGCCCCAGAGGTGCCACGCGCCATCTGAGCAAGGAGCTGCAGCAGCAGCTTGTTCTTCGACTCCAGCGCCTTGTGCGAGCGAGCAATCGAGAACACCGTGTTCAGGTCAGCCGAGTTCTGCTGACGCTGAGCCATCACAACATCCTCAATGTTGTGCGAGTTCGCGTACACAGTTTCCACCGTAAAATACTCGTTGATCAGCTCGGTCAGCACCGCCTCCTCGCCAGAGACCAGACCGTGCTTGTACTTAATGGCGATGTCGCGGAGCGTCACCACAGAAGCCTCGAAGTCCGATCGCTTACGGTCCGTGTCGAGCGTTTTCTTGTGCTCTTCCAGGACCTCGACAACCTCAGCGACGTTGAACTCGTGGGTAGCGGAGGGCTCCTCGGACACAGCCTTCTTGAACGTTTGGATCTTGTCCGTGATCTTGGCGAACACGTCAAGCGGAATGCGGCCGGCCAGCGACGACATAGCCTCCTTAATCTCCTCAACGGGGAGGAGGGGCTCGTGGAGCACCTGGAACAGGTCCACCAGCGCCTTCTGCGTGAGATCGTCAGGTGCATAGTAACCCTGCAGCACGCTCGTCAGAATGGCCAGCGACTTGCGCATCTTGTGCACAGACTTCTTGCTGTTTCCGTTGGTGTTCTCCGACGAAGGAAGCTTGCCCATGAACACGTCGGACTTCTTCACGCACGACGGGTCGTCCAGCTCCATGGTAGCGATGCAGTCGCCAGGCGCCAGGACGGCTCCTTCAGACTTGAGGAGACGGATGACACCAGCCTCCGGGGTCAGCAGCGGCATGTACATCTTCATCACCTCGATCTCAGCGTACGGCATGCCACGACGCAGGCTGGCACCATCGTCCACCAGGTAGCGAGCAAGTTTACCGGCCGTGTTAGTCACGAGACGCGTGGGGTCGTATTCCTTGGTGAACACGCACGTGTGGCTGTCAACGACAAGACGCAGGCCCTGCGCCTCCTTGGTAGCGTACGCAACGTGCGACTTGCCGTTCAGCAGAACAAGGAAGCCACCGTCCGACAGCGTGCGGATCTCCACCTGCACGTACGAGCCGTTGCAGAAGAGCGTGAACTGGATCGGGCCGCTGCGGCACGCCTTGATGTTGTACTTGATGCCCTCGTAAATGAGCTCAAGCGACTCTTCCTGCGACAGGAATTGGTTGTGCGGAAGCTGACCGCGCTCGAGCTGGCTGACGTACTCCTCCTGGAGCGCGTTCGACGCCTGGTAAGCGCAGCACACGGCACCGACGAGGACCACCATCAAGGGGTCCGGGCGGCCCTGCAGACGCACTTCGTTGTGGTGGGAGATGCGCTCGTCCAGCCACGACGTGGAGATGCGGTTGTACTTGAAATCATCGGACTCCATCATGTTGACGATGTACTCGACCGTCGTGTGGATGTCACCACGGATAGACAGCTCCTTCAGAGCAAGGATCATGTTCTTGCGAGCCTTTTCACGGGTCGGGCTCCACGAGAACAGGTGGCCAATCTGTGAGTCAGCGAACTCGTGCACCTGGCCGGACGAGTCCACCGAGAAGTAGCCCCACACGTCGGGCGTACTGCGGAAGTTGAGCTCCTGGATGGCACCGCTGGTGGGCTGGAAGCCGGCGTTCGGGTCCTCAGCCGTAATACGCGCGGCGATAACGTGGCCGTGCGGGGGCTTCTGCTTCTCCGTGTCGAAGTTGATGGGGGTAGTCTCGAACGCATCCTTGTTGTACAGACGACGCACATCCGGGATGCAGTGCAGCGGGATGCCCATAGCCACCTGCAGCTGGGCGGCCGGCAGGTTCACGTGGGTGATCATCTCCGTGACGGGGTGCTCCACTTGCAGACGCGGGTTGAGCTCGAGGAAGAAGAACGAGTCGCCATTGTCCTCCGGCACCTCACTGAAAAGGTACTCGACGGTACCGGCGTTGACGTACTCGACCTCCTGGGCGAGGCGGGTGGCGGCGCGCATCATCTTCTCCCACACCTCCTGGGTGGGGGCGAGCACGGGGCCTTCCTCCACAATCTTCTGGTGGCGACGTTGCACGGAGCAGTCTCGGCCGCTCAGCGCGATGGCGTTGCCGTACGTATCCGCCAGTAGCTGCACCTCCAAGTGGCGCGACTTGGGCGCCAGCTTCATGACGAAGATGGGGGAGCCGGGGATTTCGCCGCGCACGGCCTCCCAGGCGCTGGGCACCTGGGACTCTTCGTGGCACATGCGGATACCTTTGCCGCCTCCGCCCTCGCTGGCCTTGATCATGACGGGGAAGCCGATGCGCTTGCACTCTTCGAGGCAGTGCTCGCCGTCGCGCAGCATGGCCGCGTCGTAGATCTCGTCGGGGATGCCGTCGTGCGCCTTGTAGTCGACCTCCATGCCGTCGCCGTTCCAGGCGATGGTGGGCACCTTGGCGCTCTGTGCGATGATGGTGGAGCCGATCTTGTCGCCCAGCGCGCGCATGGGCTTGGCCGGGGGCCCGATGAAGATGATCTTGCGCTCGGTCTGGGCGAGCGTCTCCGGCAGGTGCGGGTTCTCTGAGGCGTGGCCCCACCCGGCCCAGACGGCGTCCACATTGAAGCGCTCGGCGATCTCGATGATGAGCGCCACGTTGGCGTAATTGTGGTTGTTGGAGCCGCCGGGCACCTCGACGACGTGCTCGGCCATGCGGATGTACTCGGCGTTGGCCTTGAGGTCCTCGGGTGTGGCCATGACGACGAAGGTCACGACGTGCTCGTTGGCGAACATCTCGTAGCTCCAGCTGCGGATGCTGCGGATGGCCTTGACGGCCGAGATGCCGTTGTTGGCGATGAGCACGGACGTCACGGGGCGCGAGCCCTTCTGCGCGCGCACGTACTCCGCCATGCTCGCGTAGCTCGGCGGGTTGCTGTCGCTGCGCGGGCGCGCGGGCGCGTCGGTCGCCGCCGGGACGTTAGCTGCGGGGGTCGCTTCCTGGGCCACCATGTCTTGCGTGTCGGGCGTCGTCTCCCCTGCAGCTCCAGTTGTGGAATGGCCAGTCATGGCGCGGACGTGGAGCGGGAGGAAGGCGGGCTGCTTCGTTCTTGTTCGCTGCGGGTGGCGGGCGAGCGTGGAATGCCCGTGCAACCCTATCTTTTGTTGAAACGGCCATTTCGACCAATCCGCGAGTTGAAAATTCGGATCTTCGCGCTGGTTCGCCGAAATACCGACATACAAGCACCAAGTCAAGCTTCAAGGCTGGTTGTCAGCGGCGGGCCGCGTCATCGTTTTGGTGGCTTGGGGCTGCAGAGGACCGAATGACGTACGTCCCCATACAAAAACGAGGAGAGCAGGGCCTGCTTCAGGCACCCTGCGGTGCTTAGACACTGCAAAGCCCGGCGGACCAGTCCATTCCTCTGGTGCGCGCTGTCATTCGACAAAGCCCCTAGACGCCATAGCTGATTTCTTTGCGCATCGCTCGCTTTCTTCGAACCGCACGCACGCGGGTGATGGCCGCTATGGCGGCGCTGGCGAAGGCCAGATCGAAGGTTGCACTGTATACGGCACTATATACCGGAGAAATGCAAGCAGAGATCGCATGCATTATGCATGATGCATAGCAAGGAAGGCTGCAAACAGAGGAAGCAGCGCCGGCGGAGGCGCCACCGCTCGCCGCCTCACGCGTGGCATGCGGTCTACGGTGGCGCGCCCGGGGAACGCTTGTCAAAAAAGGCAACTGAGACCGTCAATGAGTGACGTCACTCTCCAGCTGTTTCGCGGAGGTGTCGACGCGCCACATCAGGCGTAGATCGGAAAGATTGTGCCAAGCTGCATATTATGATGACTGCGAAATGGTGCAAGCAGTCCACTCCACATCAAATATAGACGAGGCAGGCGATGTCCCCCACGTACTCGGTGACGCGTCCTGTGTATCCATCTGAGCCTCAGGAAGGGCACGACAAAATGCTGGCTGACAAGAGAGGCCAGAGGAGGACCGCTAACTGTCACATTTTGCATCGTTTTGAGGACGGGGAAGCCAAGGTAAGAATGCAAGCGGAGTGACACGAAGGTCGGCGGCGGCGGCGGCTTGGTTCATGGTACTGTACAGCCAGTATGCTGCTGCGGCCTTCATGACTCGCAGCGATCACGACGTTTACGGTTTCTATTCGAGCTGCTTGGTACAAGTACCGGGGGATTTGGGTCAGCTTCTCTGCTCCAACCAACCCGTCCTGCTGGGCCTGTTGCGTCGGTTGACTGACTCAGCGGCGTCTGGAACGGCCCTGCTCACTGCGCTGGCTGCTGCCGTTTCGTCCTGGTGCCTCGACACGATGGGACCCGCGTGAGCCGAGGCTTCCATTACTTTGAAGACCATGGCTCGATTCAAGCTGTTCAGCGATAGCGACTCCAAGATCTTGCTGTTGGCTACTCTGGCTTGTCGGGCGTTGCTCTCTTTTAAGCAGAAACAAACTGCTTAGCCTTCCGAGAATAGTTTAGTACAGCGCCCGCAACAGTTAAAGCTCGGCATAGCTTTCAGCGGCAGTAACTAGGTAAGACGGACCAGCTTGGTTTCCACGACTGAAGATCACAAACAGTAATTTCATATATGGGGCCGCAAAACTATCGACAAGTATCCATCGATCTACTTCTGCTACGGCGTCAACTCCAGTGGACAGCTCGTTAGGTGCGGCGCTTCTTCGCCGCTGCCTTGCGAGGCGCCTTCTTCCCTGCCGCAGCCGACGCCTTGCGCTTCGCACCACCACCTCGAGTTTTCTTCTGGAACTTGCTAACATCCAGGTCTTCCTCTTCGTCTGGCTCGCTCTCAGCATCCGAAGGCGGCGGCAAGCCACCCTGATCGTCTTTGACGGCAGCTGGCTTCCCTCGTCCTTTCTTGACGGTGGTAGACCCGAGCACTGACTCCACAACTGCTTGCGACTTGTGCGATGCCTTGTTGTACCTGGCGCAAACGAGAAATGCAATGAAAGTGAGCGTATTGCAGAAAGAAGCAGGGACAGTGTGCGCATCGTACATTCGCGTAAACGATGTTTTGGCCTTGGAGTCGAGCTCCGAGTACGAGTGGCGCTTTACCCCAGGGAACTTAAAGCTCTCCATGGACTCCGTCAGGTCTTCGCGGCTGATCTCACACTCGTCCAGCAGCTCGATCACCTCATGGATGTTCTGGACAGTTAATTGGCACAGCACCGCACAAGAGTGAGCTTCGGTAGGGTATCTATCAAACAGCAACAGTGAGGCAAATGAACGTACATCCTCCCCTGCTAGCAACTTCTTCAGCAGGATCTCCTTCATGTACGGTACGTAGTCGAGGCGAATGACTGGATGCGCAGCAATACATTCCCGTAGCAATAGATTCCCGTTAGTGTCGACACCAGCCGCGAAAGAAACAACTAAAGCACGAACCTTCTCGGGAACCGGAGGCGTGGGATCGCATTCGGACGGACAGCTCACTCAGCAACCGCTTCGACTTGGACGCCGACGAGTTTTTTCCTAGCCACCTGTGGGTAAGCAAGAAAATTCATACGCGTTAGCAAAGGCGACCCTACCAACGAGGTTAGTTAGCACGGACGTACTTGGAAAACTCCGGGTGACCGATGAACCCAGCTGAGTATACACAGGCGCCAACGTTCATCGCTGCCTGCTTTGTGAGCAAGTCCCAACGCTGCTCCACTCGAACATACGTGTTCAAGAGGTCGCTCTCCGAGATGAACTCTGATGCATGCATCGCTTTTTCCAAGTTTTCATCGGACGACGTCCGATTGTTCATAATGCTCTGAATGTAGTTTTCCTGAACCATCAAGGGCATCAAGTCGTAATCGACGAAATACGCCTCGTTCCTTGCTTCAAAAGAGAGGTCGCGCTGGAAAATCTGCTGAGTAGCGCTAAACGGGTTCAACCGCAAACTCTCGTCCTTGTTGTGCTGGGAGGACGGGTTCACCATATCGGCGTACGTGATTTTGGTGGTAGTAAGGCGCCACCTCTGCATCTGTGTGAGCAGCTGCCGAATATCGTTGCCGCAACGGTCGGCAGCCTCTTCAATCGCGTTCTTCTCCATGTGGAGTCCTTCTTTCAAGCCAATATCCATGAGACGCTTGCCAATTTGCGTCTTGGTGGGACGACGCATACGCAAATCAAACGAGTGGTTTGCAAGTGAGCGCACCTTTTGGCTCTGACGGTCGTTGCAAATACAAATGATAGGAGTCTTCGACTTCTTGATGAGTTGAATTAGCTCCGCCGTACCACCACGGTCACCTCCGGACATACCATCGACCTCGTCCATGATGACCACACGGCGAGCGAGGTGCATCTTCTCCTTGGACTTACCCGTGGGCACGCCGAATTGGAGCGCTTGCGTGCCTAGTACGTCCTTGAGCCCGGTTTGGAGCATCTTCTTGCTGCGGGTGTCACTTGCATTGAGCTCGGTACACTCAAATCCACATTCGCGAGCGACCAAGTTCGCAATCGTGGTCTTGCCGATCCCGGGAGGTCCTGACAGCAGCACGGTCTTCGCTCCGCGGTTTTCAGAAAGCTTTGTCGTGAACGGGATTTTCATGGCACCTTTCACGTGCATAGCCTCCCAATCCCGAAGCCACGTCTTCAACTTCCTGCCTAGCTCGATGTTGCCAATCATGTGGTCCAGAGTCTGAGGCTTATATTTGTCAGTCCACAGCTCGTCGTTGATCGATCTGTCGTTCAAAACAAACCAATTCACTTAGCAGCGCACTCACACCAGAACACTCGCAGACAAACCAAGCTGACACGTACGTGTTGATCTTTTGCTTGCCCTTTGACAAAGCGGCCTTTGCACCAGCCGCTTCTGCCTTGACCCTCGCCTTCTCAGTCGCCAAGTCCTGTGCCTGTTGAGCTGCTGCGGCCTCAGTAATGATGTTATAAAACTCATTCTGCGTCAAGATACGGACATTCTTCGCCACGGCCTCCTTGTACTTGGAGCTGTCCGTCACCTTGCCACCCTGCTCCAACGTAGCTCCAATCACCAAATACTTCGTACTCCGCGTAACGTTGTTCGCAACCGATCCACCGCAACTCTTGACAAGATGCACGGCGTCCTCGCGCGACAGGCTCTCCAGCACACCTGAGAACGCAAACGTCTTTCCGTCCAGGCATCCCGAGCACGGCGCAGGCACCTTCTTCAGCGCACCTTCCTGCTTCACAATCGCCTCCTCCGAATCACCAGTAGCAGGGCGACTAGAGGACGACCTTTTAAGCTTCCTGCTGATGATCTCCGGCTTCACCTCGGTCTTGACCTCTTTCTTCACCGTAGGCTTCACGTCGGGCATCTCGTCGTCGTCGTCGCTGTCTTTGGCAGCGCGACGCAGCCGCTTCAGCGGATCCTTCTTGGGCTTCTCCTCCTGCACCTCGTCGTCGCTGGGCTGCATCTCGAAGTCCGAGTCTGAGTCCACGCGTTGTGCCTTCTTCTTCGCCGGAGCTTTGAGCTTGCTGCTGACGTCTTCGTCCTCATCCTCCTCGCTGTCGTCCAGCACCACCACGTTCTGCTTAGCGACACGACGAGCCACAGGACGAGATGGAGGCGTCGGCTCGGGCTCCACTCGCTTGGCTGCTGCAGCATGGAACACCAGTCAATGGCTATTGCTATGACACATGAGCGCAAGGACACAGAGAGAGGGACTGCGGCTGCGTACGCTTGGCCGGCGTCGCCGCCTTCTTGCCGCTGCCGCCTCTGTTGCTGCTGCTTGGAGGCTTCTTCTGGAAGAACGAGCGGATGTCCATCGTCGCCGTTACGAGCTGTGGATCTTCCTGCGTGCGTGCTGCTTGTGACTTTCCCGCCAATACATGTACTGGCGGCATGGCCGCTCTTGCAGAGGGAGATTTGATGCTCTTGTAGAGGAAATTTGTGTGGAGCACTCCCTGTAACAACCCTCATCAGCCAATAAAACGTCGTGTAGCCATCTCATTTCGACCAATCGACGCTACGCGATGAACGGCAGCCTGCCATAGAGTTCAGTATCATACGTACGTAGCTCGCCGCAGTTGCCTGCTCTTCCTAGCCATGGAGCTCTCCCCGACGGCGCTTAAGTACGCGAGTCTGTGCGTGCTGTGCGTGCAGAACAGCCTGCTGGCCATCCTCATGCGGCTCTCGCGGGTCGGCAACTTCCCGCGCTTCAACCCGGCCACCGCCGTCTTCGTGGGCGAGGCGCTCAAGCTGGCCACGTGCTTCGTTGTGCTCCTCCACGTGAGTCTCCCGTGTATTGCAGTGACCAGAGGCATCGTGCATTGCGACTGACTGTGTCTGGCTATTGCAGGAGTTCAACGAGCTCAAGGAGCCGCAGCGACGGAAGCGCATAAGCGAATCCTTCCGCACCATCACCAACATGAGCGAATTGCTGCGCGTGAGCGTACCGGCCATGCTCTACGTGGTGCAAAACAACCTGCAGTACGTGGCAGTATCCAACCTGGACGCGCCCACTTTCCAGGTCATGTACCAGCTCAAGATCCTCACGACCGCCATTTTCTCCGTCGTGATACTGCGGAAGACCGTGCTGATCACGCAGTGGGGAGCGATCGTCACGCTCATGATGGGCGTTGCGTTGGTGCAATTGGACGAAGATGCATCGAGTGCTGCAAAGACAGATCAGGCCGGACAGAGCACCACCAAGGGACTCCTGGCGGTGGTTGCCGCGTGCGTCTGCTCTGGATTCGCCGGCGTGTACTTTGAGAAGATTCTCAAAGGCTCCGGCTCGAAGACCACGCTCTGGGAACGTAACGTGCAGATGTGCTTCCTCGGGATGGCGCTCTCTGGCGGTGGTCTTGTGTACAACGATTTTGAGTCGATCATGAGCCGCGGGTTTTTCTACGGCTATCGCCCCGTGGTGTGGGCGGCCATCGGCATGAGCGCATTCGGGGGTCTCCTGACGGCTGTTGTCGTCAAATACGCCGACAACATTTTGAAGGCCTTCGCCACATCCATCGCCGTCGTGCTCTCCGTCATCATGTCGGTATTTGTGTTTGACAAGGTGCCGACAGGCCAATTCGTGATCGGAGCCATTCTCGTCAATGGATCCGTGTACGTGTACGGCAAGGCCCCCGAATTGCACAAGGGCCACCTCGAGCCTATTTTGCCTCTCACCGCGGGCAAGGACTCGATGGAAACCAAGCACATCGCTTAGACAGCGGCAGAAACTACGCCGCTATTGTATTTTGCTTACTTAGAAAGTGTGCCCGAGGTGTACGATGCACTACAGCAGCTAATACCATAGATGTCATACAATACGAGAAACTACAAATGCAAATGCAAATCTTGAACTTGGGTATCGTTCCTAGTGCAGCATTCTGTCTGCTCCAGTGCGGCCATGTCTGAACATTCAAATTTAGTTCGCCTGTCCGCGGTGGTTTGCACCCTCAAGGATTGCAGAAGAAACGTCACCATGAAGCACTCATCTCTCCTCCTGGCGACTGTTCTAGCGCAGCGAGCATGCTTTGGCGCAGGTCTGGAAGCTGGCATGGAGAATAGGGGCGTGCGGGAAGTAACTATCGATATTGCTGACGCTCGGGTGATTGGAGTCACCGATCTTCACCATGCACCGCAGTCGCACCACGAAACACTTTGGAAGAATGTAACGACCGACAACTCCAAGACGACAGGAGCTCCTTCATTCTCATATCTTCCTGCCATTTAGGTTCAATACGGGCTCGTGGGACAGCAATTGGCCGTGTCTAGCCAGAACTACATCGTAAGTGAAGGCTACGGGGTGAACTTCTGGTCTCAGCGCCATGCCTAATTCTCGTTTTGTACGTCACAGGATTCTCACAATGGAGCAAGGAACTCGGCGACCAGCACGATTGATCTTTGGAACCATCGATGGATCGACTTTCTCAACGGTAGCTGGCTGAATGAGTTGCTGGTGCAGTGCGAGCGCGATCTTGTCTTCAAGGCGGGCGTAACACAAAACCTTAGCGCAATGCAAGCAGTGAGTATCAGCTTCTATCTACCCTGTACCTCCTGTCACCACGAAATCGCTCTAAGTTCACAGATTCTTGTATTTCGCAGTTTGTAACCTTCGTTTCGATCGGGTACGCCGTCGTCGCAATGTGGCTCGGTCCCATCAAGCTGACGCGTTGGCAGCGGCGTAGCGTCCTGGTAACATACACAGCAGCGGGGGTCGTCCAGGCGATTTTTCTAGCGCACGCTTTCAGCTTCCTGGACATCCACTACGCGTATCCGTCGACTTTGGCGCTAGTAGCTGTCTTCTTCGTAGCGTTCAACGTCACCAACGCATTGCTCGTGCTGGAATCCGAGGAACCCGAAGCAGCAGTTGAAAACCCAGTCCAGCAGATCGTGGAGGCATCTTCCACTCGTGTAATTACCGCGCAACGTGCTGCCTGCTTCTAAGCAGCAAGAGCTGCACAGTATTATCAGCAGTTAAGTCCACAGCAATGCCACGGCTGCTTCATTCATCGTCCAGCGAGAATGAGAGCAGCTTCTTGTTGCTGAGTGTTGGTCGATCAGTGCGTTTGCGTTTCTTCTTCTTCTTCTTGGTGGCGGCGTCGGAGACTTTGGCGTTGCCCATCTGCACCACGGTCTGGCCGCCCTTCTTCTTCTCGTCCTTGCCATCCTCTTTTCCGTCAGAGCCATCGCCCTCCGCCTTGTCCTCCTCTTTCGCCTTCTTCTTGACCAGATACTCGTCGATCGCCGCCTGCTGCACCTCGTCCAGCCCTTCGTCCTCCTCGTCCTCGCCAGGCTTGGGCAGCATCGCGAACTTGGCCTGGATGGCCGGCGGCTGGTGGTATTTCTGCAGGAACTTGGGGATCACGCGCGTGAACTGCGGCCCTTTGCCTTTGCCCTTAGCCTTCCCCTTGCTGCCGCCGCCGCCCGCATTCAGCCCCCGGAGACTGCCATCCTCGCACCAGTCGTCGTCCATGCTTGAGCCAAAATTTGACGATAAAATATAAATCTCACGTTATTCGCCGACGGCTATTGTGAATTTGGCTGCCAACCTCACGATTGCACAAGAAGACAGACACGGAAGACACGACGATGGCGCTGACAGGACTGCGAGGCTACCTGTGGGGCAACCGGTGGAACATCCTGCTGACGACGCAGGCCATCTTCACGTGCGGCATCATGTACAACCGCTACCAGGAGAACCAAGCCTCACCGCCCGCTGCGCAGCAGCAACCGCAGCGACGACCGCTTCGTGAACGCGCGGACAAGCAACAGTGAGCTAAACACCCACCCACCAATAGACCAGCTTTGCTTCTTTCTCTATTTGAGCCTGCACTGACATTCTTCTGGCACAACGTACGCTGCGGTACTGACAATGCAACTAAAAGCAGTCGCCTGTCAACCTAAACAGGATAATTGAGAGCGTAGTGCCTGTCTTCATCGGCGAGCGGGTACAGCGGACCGGTGATTCCATTTACCGGGGGACTGCAATCTACTACGGACCAGATTGATCCACCAGAAGCTACTGCGTTGGCTGGATCCATGAGCTCTATCGAATAGTCTGGCGATGGCAAGGTGCTAAACGAGTCGGCCGAGCCATTTGCAATTCTTTCCAAGTCGGTGCAGTATACGGACCCTCCAGCGAGAATGGGCTGACGCACGACCAGGTCTTCTATCCATGGCCAGAAGTAGGAAACGTTTGTGTCTGACATGTAGATCGTGGTGAGAGTTGAGGAGAGTTGGGTTACATTGTGCGGGAGCTCACGAATGTTGGTGTTTCCGATGCCCAGGTCAGTCATTCCTTCGATCTCGAAAATCTCGGGCGGCAGCGAGCTAATAGGATTACCCATCAAGGACAGGTAGCTTGGCATGATGCGGAGCAATGATGCTGGCACACTCTGTAGTTGGCTATGCTCGATGACAATGCATGACCCTAGAAGCCACTTCGAATCAAGGTCATCAGGTAATTCGCGCAGATTGGTAACACACATTTCGATATCGTACAGGTTCAACGGCGTGTCACTGGACAAGAGCCCTGCTGGGAGAACGCCGTCTGTCATATTGACACGAACCAGCATGAGTGACAGAAGCCCAGGATGATTTTTGTTTGCGATAGCAACGGATTCCCGCCACTCAGCAATGGTCGAGTTATAAATTTTGATGCTGAGAAGACCGTGAAATCCGTTAAAAATGTCGGGTACGTCGAATGCAGGGCAGTGCCGGATCAGCATCATTACCACAGTGGAGCCGTCAAACTCGTGCCATTTCAAGTCTACTTCATCCAAATGGCCTGATATGCCGAGCTGATAGCAATCCAGACAGAGCAAAAAGCACGACGGTCGTGACACAGCCCACGGCCGAACTTGAAGCATACACTGTGGTAGAGATGTTTGAACCGAAGCTTGGGTGTGGAAAAAGAGAACCACTAGCCCCCATACAAAAAATAGGAAGTGCACTCCATTCATCATTCCGAACCAAATTCGCTGTCGCACGGATTTGACTGTGACGATGTTGTTAGGTTTGCTTGGTGAAGCTGAAGATTCCGTGATTTTGGGTACAATTCCCGTGCTGGCTTTCGCTTTGACTTTCACCCTTGTGCTGATAACGATCGCTGAATCAGACACTGTGGCCATGCGTTTCCCCTGTGTCGATCCTTGATGATGCAGTAGCTCTTTCAAGTTCGTAGTCGTCATCAGTACTCCAAACGAAAACACAGTGCGGCTGAATAGATCGGACCAGGACACAACAGCTACCATCTGAAACTCATTCAGCGCCCGAGTAGCCCATTCGTCGTTGTACCACGGGTTAACACCAAAATCTGTAGTGTGAGGGTCGTATTGGTCCACATAGCTCAGAACTACGATTACAGTCACGCCCATACACGACACCAGATCTAGAACGCAATCGCAAACTAGGCTTGCAAAGCGTCTGCGAACTCCATCCTGCCAAAATGGTAGCGCGTGAATTATAGCGGAAGACCAGCAGTTGAGTACAAGCCCCACTACGTAAAACCGGTTGAGCAATATGCTGGGGAGAAGGAAACTCATCCGATACGCTTGAATGGTCTGGGAAGTTGTCTCAATGAGCTCTCGGCAGATAAGAAGTGCATGAAAATATTTCCCGTTCACGCCCAGAAGGCCATAGCGGTCGGTGAGTGACGTGGTCACCTTTGAGACGTTGCTGCGTATCATTGAGTCGGTTCGGCTCCGATACTTCTCAGTTGAATCCATGCTCGTGTTGGGGTCGGGGTCAGTTTTTCCTCGACGCACATGTTCAATCGAAATACTAGAGCTCCCCCACGGTGTGAAAGCTAGAGTACACTGGCGAATCGAGCTGCCAACCATCGAAAGAACGCACAGACCATGCATCAAGGCCATTGTCGCGTGAACGATCGTAATGACTCCGTAGTGAGACGATGGCATGCCCACGTGAAAGGATTCCAGGTTATGGCTGAGTAAAGTGCCACCTAGCTCCCAGTATAAGAAAGCGTACGCCGCATTGTACACACACGTGATAAGGTGCACACCAAGAAATACGAGCCACCACACCGAGAACACCCACTCCGGCACGACCACAACCTCGTGAGAGGTAGGCGGGGCCATTGTATGGCGAGCGATGAATAAAATGTTCCTCGACACAGGCAGAAGGTGCAATCTTTTTATAACCACCAGGAATGGCAAACAGAACCGTTGGAGGCCAGGATTTTTTTTAACCCTAAACGTCCAGGATTATCCAGGATTCGAAAAATCATCTGTATCCAGGATTATCCAGGATTGAAAGTAAAACATAAATTACCGTATAAAAATAAACGCGAGGGAGGATGTACACTCTGGAAGTGCTCTGCCACCAGAAGCATTTAGGACAACCGCGAGTCGAAACCCGGTGGAAGGACCGCCTCCGCGACTTTGCCGCCTCGAACGGCTCTGGAGACGGAACGGGGCTACCAGTGCACGCATGGATATCGCCAGTCTGCTCGCTCCAAGCGATTCCGACGCAGACGTTGAGCAAGTTGAACGTGTGACTGCAGAGCCAGCATAAAACCACCCTCTCAGCACAAAGGCACTTCAAGCGATAATTTGACCAACGTGGAAGCTGCTGCAGAAGTTTCTGATCTCAACCGGGACTCCGACAGGATTCATCCCGGTACCATTGCTTTTAAGACCGATGGGCGAGTGACTCCCCCTCAACAACGGCATGTCGATTGGCCATCATGGCTAGCGTACATTGAACAGTACAGTGTGGCATTGTCGTAGATGCAGGCACAAAAATGATGCATTGCTATGACCCCTCAACCAACGTGCTTATACGAGTGTCATAGAGGCGCTAGCACAGAGTCTACAGAACCACGGATTGATATTGCGACAGAAAATGACCCAATCAGTTTGATCAGTTTAGTTGCGGCATTTTTGTTTGCTGGATGTTCATCATTCGAGCCACTTTAGATGCGGCGTACCCGACGAATATGATGGCGCTGACAAGACGAAGATTTTAGCTCTTCTACAACGTGTTCACAGGGCGATTAATGAAGGAGAATTCGACATACTTGCCACAAGTTACAACTGACGGTTTAATCACCGCTACACTCACACACAGGCATTGTTGTAGGTAAGAGATAATGTCAAACTTTGAAGTAGGCTTGTATCGTAATACGTTGAAGTGCTAGCACTGCGATCTGTACTTCCATGCTTTAACACGGCCAGCACTTATGATCTTGCTCTAATTACGCCGAATAACCCGTATTCTAGTCTCTGTCCAGCGTTAGCATGTTTGAGTGTAAGCTACATGTAGCTTACATTGAAGATGTCTTCGAAGGCTTATCTGGTATCTCGACGATGTATCCTCGAACGAATCTTCCCCATATGTTGAAGCAGGTTTGCATATGAGTTTGGATCCTGGACGAGTCCTGGACGAATCCCGGTTCGGGATCGTAAAAAAATCCTGGCCTCCAACACTTGCCAATGGCAAAATCATGGCTCGAATGAGGAATAAGGAAAACCTACCCAGGTAGGTACATGTATTCCCCCTGTAACGGGTGAACAGTTCAACCTTGTGAACACGTGTTCGCAACCTTTTGACTCAGCTGGATCGAAGATCAACCGAACCATGGTTCCGGTAAATCCCGAGAACTAGGTTCTCGAGGTTTAAATGGTTCGTTTGAGATGCTCGTTTCTCGGTTGGCGAAACGTGCCATTGGGAAATCTTGCTTGTGAACACTGCTCCTGAACGAAGCTGAATAACCTGAACTGACCAAACTAATTCGTTGATCCGCTAGGGTTTTCAAAGGAACACGAAAAGCGGTCATTTCAGCTTCGGATGAAGGGTTTTTCACATCCGAGAACCTAAAATTTGACGTTTCGTGCTTCGGGTTACTGAAGTTTGTTCCTGCTGAGGCTTTTGGTATGCCTCGAATCAGTACCTGGAAACAAAGTATTATCCTGGGAGGACAGCTAGAAGAGCTGTATGGACCCTCACAATACGTCCAAAAAAAGTTGCTTGCACCTCAGTAAACTTTCGCACAACATTACTGCCGCGACACACGACGTTCACACAGTTTTTGCCGTAGTAGGCAGTAGCAGTATGTAGCACAGTTTTTGCCGTAGTGGCTGTAGCAGTATGTAGCTTGCCAGTAGGAGCAGCAACATCGTTGCGGAGCCATCTCGGCTCCAAAGTTGACCAACAATACCAGTACATCATGCATGTCGTCGAACTCGCTTGGGTACAAACGGTATGGAAACCTCAAGGTGCAACTCGAAAAGGAGTTGCACTTTTGCTCGAAGGCTCACAAACCAAACCAATGTGGGTCTTGATAACTCAATAAGGGCCATCATGCTCGCGACCAGAGCGATGGATACACAGAGAAGTACCCAAGTCCATATCGAGGGGACGAAAACTGATCTGCTAGACTGGGATAAAGTCATCCGCTGTGCATGGCAGAAGACTACACCCAGCAGAGGTCCGCCAATACAGTATCGTATTGTATTGCAGGCTGCACTCCACAGTAATAAATATTGCAATTTAGCATTCGACAATAATCAATATTGTCGCAATTTATATTGTATTGGTAGTTATCTGACAGCTGGTGGTTGATGACCTTATGAACGTTCTTGACGACTTCTTCAACTTTCGCTCTGCTCTTGGCCGCGAAATAGCGTTTACGCACACCCATGAGACCGTTAAACAACGCTTGGGCAATTGTCCGACTTACGACTCAACCCGATGGGAATTCAATTCGCGAGGTAGGCAAGTTTCTGGAAGCAGACTACATTGATTTTGTGCATTTCCAGAACGAAAAAGGTCGTCCGACGTTATCTCCAGCGTGGTGGCAGGGTTTGTTTCTGGTAGTTGATAAGCTGCAATACAAGAACGTCACCATGTTAGAGCAATACGAAGCCATCCGAGGATTGGTCCTTACGTGTCGAAGCAGGTTCGAAGAGAATGGCCCAGACGGGGCCCCACTCTTAACTGAAGTTAAGATCGAAGCCGATCTTTCCTACGCATCAGCCTTCTCGCGCCAGATCTACCAAACGCTCGATCTAGAGGAGCGTCAAGTGCTGGCCGTTGCTGCTCGTGATGCTATCGAGCGGTTTATTGATGGTGCAGAGGGGTGGAAATTTTGAATCGGTTACTTTTGCATTTTGGATCGGACACTTCCAAAGTATATACTCGATCGGATGGTTACCCTGGTTACTAGTAACCAGTCGAACCAGGAAAAGGGATCGATTCAAAATCAATACGAGGCTTTCGAATTCGTTTTCAAGCGGTCACTCCTNGGCCCTTAAACACCAGACAGCGTTCTTCACTAGGCTTATCTTCTATCACCATACTACGCGCTCCGCGCGGTCCCCAAAACCCCTGGCGGCTCGCTACGCTCGCTGGTGACAGAACCCTAAGCCCCCTTCGGCTTCGCCTTCGCTTGGTGCTGCTTCTCGTTACAGTTTGGGGGGGGGTACCCTAACAATAACTAAATTGTGATACTACTACCAGCAAGATTTCGATATTTGATAAATAGTCGCAAGTAACCACCAAAGCTGTAAAAGTATCCGATCGAAACAGTATTTTTCCAAG